>OZ023167.1:1027953-1100973 GCA_963678695.2 Diplodus puntazzo | reverse complement strand
TTTTTTTTCAATCTGTTTATTGAGTTTTAGCAGACATAACAGCATAGCATATCAGATACAATGTTGGTATGATGTCTGTAGTGACAGGCACAACTTTGTCCCTCCAACCCTCCCCAAACCCACCCACCTCCCTTCCCTAGAGGTCACAGCAAAAGTCAGTGCTAAAAAAAATAAATAAATAAATAAATAAATAAAAAAATAAATAAATAAATAAATAAAAATAAAAAATAAAAAAAATAAATAAATAAATGGATAAAATAAAATAAAAAAATAAATAAATTGACAAAATTGGATCTCTACAAGTGAAAACAAAATAGGATACAAAAAGAGAGACTAAAAAGGAGAAAGCAAGGGGGGGGATTTTCTCTCTCCTGCAGACTCTACCTAGGAAGTAATATCAGTGTCTGGAGCAATAGTGAGATTGTTAGCAACATACGTTAGCAGGGGACTCCAGGTCTTGTGGAAGGATTCGAGGGAACCCTTCTGTAAGAATCTCAACTTCTCAAGTTGTATGCAGTATAAGACTTGTCTTATCCAGCCATCATGTGATGGAGGAGAAGACAGTTTCCATTTTAATAGGATGGCACGTCTGGCTAGTAAGGTGGTAAAGGCAATGACACGCCGAGCTGTGGTGGGCAAATTATTAGATGGGGAGAGGCCAAATATAGCAGTCAGGGGATTGGGTTCTAAGTTTAAGCCAAGGGCACATCTAAGTGTTTTAAATATATTAGACCAAAAGTCTGTCAGTTTCGGGCATGTCCAAAACGTGTGTATGTGGTCAGCGGGGGCCTGCTTACAACGATTACAAGCGTCGCTATGATTTGGAAATATTTTAGCCAGTTTGGCATTAGTGAAATGAACTTTATGAATCACCTTGCACTGTAAAAGGCCGTGCCTTGCGCATATAGAAGAGGAATGGACCAGAGTTAAGATATCGCTCCACTGACTGTCAGATATCTTTAAACCCAAATCATGCTCCCATGAGCCTTTCAACGTCGCAGTATTTGTTGGATTTAAGGAGTCAATTTTACTATATAAAATAGATATTAGTCGTTTCTGGTCAAAGTCCAGGGTAATAAATTCATCAATTTCTGAGTCAGGGGGGCGGTTGGGGAAATGTGGAAACTGTTTTTGAATTAGATGTCTTATTTGAAAGAAGCGAAAAAGATGGTTGTTGGGCAAATTGTATTTTGCTGACAGGGATGAAAAAGAAGAGAAAACCCCATTCTCATACAAATCAGCCAGTATTCTAAGGCCATTGGTAGCCCATTGGCGGAAGGCCGGGTCTGAGCTAGAGGGGGGAAATAGGTGATTATTCAGGATCGGCGCACAGGTCGAAGCCCTATGTAATCCATATTGTTTCCTAAATTGAAGCCAGATCTTGATGGTATTAGTAACAACTGGGTTCTGTGAGATCTTGGAAGTTGTAATGGGCAGTTGCGAGCAAATAACTGAATGTAACGACCATAGCGAGGATGACATTTCTATATGAGCCCAGGGTGGACCGGATTCAGGTGCTTCACATTTGACCCAATAAAGGAGTTTATTAATATTGCAAGCCCAAAAGTAATAGCGAAAATTTGGGAGTGCAAACCCTCCTTGTGATTTAGGAAGTTGGAGGATTGATTTCCTGAGGCGGACGGGTTTGTTGCCCCAAATGAAAGCGTTCAGATGCTGATCGAGTTTGGTGAAAAAGGATTTATTAATGCAGAACGGAATGTGTTGAAAAAGATATAGAAATTTTGGCAGAATGACCATTTTAATAAGATTAACACGACCTACAAGAGATAGGGGCAAGGAAGCCCATCTGGACATATCTAGTTTACACTTATCCAATAGTGGTAAAAAGTTTTTGGAAAATAGATCATTGAATGAGCTAGTCACAATTACTCCTAAGTATTTGAATCCCTCTTCAGCAATTTTGAAAGGAAACATATTTTTGGGGAGCGCTCTTGCCAATTGGTTTATGCAAAGCAACTCACTTTTTTGGATATTCAGTTTGTACCCTGATACACCGCCAAATTGTTCTAGAATTGACAGTATTGGAGGTAGGGAAGATGCTGGGTTTGAGATGTATAAGAGGAGGTCATCAGCGTAAAGGGAAAGTTTATGGGCCTGACCAAACCGACTAATGCCCTGAAATGCATCCTGGCTCCTGAGCCAGATGGCTAAGGGCTCAATGGCTATGTTGAATAGCAAGGGGGAAAGCGGGCAGCCCTGGCGTGTCCCGCGCTGTAGAGAGAAAGACGGGGAGTGCAGGCCATTAGTGTTCACAGAT
Source organism: Diplodus puntazzo (assembly GCA_963678695.2). NCBI lineage: Eukaryota > Metazoa > Chordata > Actinopteri > Spariformes > Sparidae > Diplodus > Diplodus puntazzo. The sequence continues at coordinate 1,098,695 of OZ023167.1, read as the reverse complement.
GCAGAGGGGCAGGCATATAACAATTTAATCCAAGAGATAAATTTAGAGTGAAAGCCAAATTTTTCTAAAATAAAAAACAGGTATCCCCACTCCACCCTATCAAAGGCCTTCTCCGCATCGAGTGCCACTATGACTTCGGGGGTATTAGATGTAGGGGAGAACACAATGTCAAACAATCTTCTAGTGTTAAAGAAAGAATGTCTACCTGACATGAAGCCTGTCTGGTCTAATGAAATAATGGATGACATTACACGTTGGAGGCGTAGAGCTAGAACTTTGGCCAATATTTTACAATCAACGTTTAAAAGCGAGATTGGTCTATAGCTACTGCATAAGGTAGGATCTTTATCCTTCTTCAAAAGCAAAGAGATGGAAGCCACAGACAGCGTTGCTGGCAGCTGGCCTGTGCAGTAGGAATCATTGAACACCCTCACCAAAATCGGAACCAAAGATGCGGAGAAAGCCTTATAAAATTCAACCGTGAAGCCGTCAGGGCCAGGCGACCTCCCGTTTTGCATTGATTTGATTGCGTCTTGTATCTCGAGAGCGGAGATTGGGTTTCCCAATTCCCTGGAAATAGTTTCGTCGATTTGAGGATAATTTAGGGAATCTAGGGGATTGGGGTTCATCGTGGAGATTGGGGGGCATTCAGAGGTATATAAGTCCGTGTAAAATTTAGCAAAAGACTTGTTGATTTCAGATGGGTCAACAATGTAGTCACCACTGGGTGATTTAATTCTGGGTATCAGCCTGGATGCCCTGACTGCTCGGGCCTGTTGCGCTAATAGCCTCCCCGCCTTGTCACCCTGTTCGAAGAACTGTTGTCTAGATTGTCGCAACTGTCTCTCTATTACGTGCGTCATAAGTTGGTCGTGTTCTGAATGTAGGAGAAGTCGTTTTTTGTAGAGCGTAGGAGAGGGAGAGGCAGAGTAAACTTCATCAATTTTCCCAAGTTCGTCTGTAATTTCCTTTAACCTCGCCCTTTCAGCCCTTCTCACTTGAGAGGTATAGGAAATCACCTGTCCCCTGATAGTGGCTTTCAGTGCCTCCCACAAGGTTCCACTACTTACATCAGGGGTATCATTGAATTCAATATAAAAGCCAATTTGTTCAGCAACAAAATCTTTAAACTTATTGTCTGCGAGCATTTGAGAATTAAACCTCCAGAACGAGGGGGGAGATATAGCAGCAGGAAAAACAATGTCCACTGAGGTAGGTGCGTGATCAGAGGTAGCTATTGGGTGATAGTCGCAAGAACTCACACAGTGTAATAGTTTGTTATCAATCAGAAAAAAATCTATTCGTGAGAACGTGTGGTGCACATGTGAAAAAAAGGAAAAAGCTTTACTGTGGGGGTTATTAAGTCTCCATGGATCTGAAATTCCCAATCTGGAAGCACAATTCATCAACACGCCGGCAGATTTGGATTGCTTAGACTGCGTGGAGGAAGATCTGTCGAGGTTTGGATCTTGAACCAAGTTGAAATCCCCGCCTATGATTATATGGTGGCTATCAGTGTTAGGGATTTTGGAGAAAAAATTTATGAAAAATTGTTCATCGTCCCAGTTGGGTGCATAAATGGAGGCTAAAACTACCGGTGTATTTTGTAACATGCCCGACACTATAACAAAGCGACCGTTAGTGTCAAATATAGTATTTGTCGGCTCAAACAAAACCCTCCTATGGATGATGATAGCAGCCCCCCTGGCTTTCTCAGAGAATTTGGAGTGAAATAAATGGCCCATCCATGCCCTTTTAATACGGAGAGTGTCCGATGTTTTGAGATGAGTTTCCTGGAGGAACATAATGTCCCCTTTAAGATGATGCAGACGTGTCAGGACCTTACCAACTTTGGTGACATTATTCATGCCTTTGGTATTCCATGAGATCAGATGAACACCTCTATCTGTTGTCATTCCTGCCTAGTTCATCAGGGAAGATGGTGATGGTGCGTTGACCTGGCATTGTGTAGCGGTTTATATACAGCGGGGAGAGAGGGAGCGGGAGAAGAAGAACAGTACAGAGAGAGAAAGAGAAAAGGAGAAAAAAAAAAAAAAAAAAAAAAAGGAAAAAAAAACAAAACAAAAAAAAAACACAGAGAACACACAAAACATAACCCCAACACAAACTATCACAGTGACCGTACCTAAGAAAATACCCAAAATGAATAGCATACTGAGCTCTGAGGCTCTGAACTTACTCCTAATCTTATCTTCCGGGGTCTCTTTCCCATCATGAAATGGTTAACCTCCTAAAACAATGTAGTATGAACAGCCGGGCACAATAAATCGACAAGTTAAGAAGGGGAAACAGGCCCTGAGAAAAGCCTTGGTAACTTAGGGCTAATATAGTCAAGTGAATATTATCAAAATGACCTATAACTGCAAAACCTTAACCACCAGGTATGAGGTAGAACAAACAAACCGTGATAATCACACTCTCCACATGTGAAACTTAACATTCAAACAATAACAAATAGCGCGGCGGTATAGGACATAAGTAGTTTAGTTGTAATGGCACGGAAAAAATAGAGAGTAGAAGAGAGCAATAAACATATCAGGATATACCAGCCTGCACTATGTGCTGGCTCAGTTTTTAGAGAAAAAATAGTCACTGTGCCCTGTCAGTACTGTCCTGAAATCAAGTCTTATTTTAGTGTGCCACAGCCGAGGAAGAGCCGTGCCACCTGACTCATCCGAGCTGGAACACGTAAAAACTTGAGCTAGCAAACTGTGGAGAGGATCGGCTATCAGTCTCTATTAGTAGGACTACACAGTCAGAGTATATGCTGCTGTTTTAACTGGCCATTGAGTCAAGGGTGGGCTAATGCGGCTAGCAGTTGTTAGTTCAGGTCTGAGCTAGCCGAAACAGGGTTACCTGGTTAGCATGGCTAATGGTTGAAGGGGCTGCTCAGGTAGCATCCGCTCGACTGGACGCTATGTACCCTTTAGCCTCCGCCGCCGAGGAGAAGCGTTTCCTGACTCCATCCTTCGTAACAATGGTCAGCCTGGCCGGGAACAGCAGCGCAGGCTTCAAGCCCAGGTTATACAGCTCCGCCATCACCTCTCGGTACATGCCGCGTTGTTCCATCACCTCTGGAGCGTAGTCTTCATAGATGGCGATAGATGAGCCTCTGTATGACAGCTTGCCTCTCCTGGCCCGGGCTTCGCGGATAATCTTGTCCTTCACCTGGTACCTGTGCAGCCGAATGATGACGGGTCTGGGTCTCTGTCCCGGCTTCGGTCTGACGACCAGTGACCGATGAGCCCTATCGCACTCAGGCGGTGAATCCAGAAAGCCGTCTCCGAACACCTCCGCAAGCAGCTCTGAGAAGAAGGAGGTGGGGTTGAGCCCCTCCACGGACTCAGGTACTCCAATCAGCCTGATGTTGTTGCGCCGGCTACGGGACTCGAGATCGTTAACTTTAGCCAGGAGCTTAGCATTACTCTCCGACAGCGTAGCGCACGTAGTTTCCAAGGCTAACAGGCGCTCATCTTGCAGGTTAGCATTTGACTCAAGAGAGGTAATCTTCTGAGCGTGGTCTGTGACCGTTGCATGTATACGGTCCAGTTTTTCATCCAATGTCGAGACGGCTGTCTTGAAGTCCGCAGAAAGGGCCTGTCGGTGCTCCTCTAGGAGGCTAGCTATAGTCGCCATGTTTAATTCACTGTTGGCATCTCCGGAGGGGTCTGGCTTGGCGTGCTGTTCTCTCGTACTTTGTCTAGTTGCGTATGTTGCCATATCTTGGTGGTCCTATATGCAGGAGCAGAAAAGTGTATCCCTTGCTAGTAATTTCGTGTGAACCGAGGGTTACTTGGCAGTAAAATTGTAAAAGTTGCGGGAGCGAGACTCGACACGTGTTTACTCCATCGAGTCCAACCGGAAACCCCGGGTTGCTGTTTTTCATGCATGCAAATCACATTAAAATCTGTTCCAATATCTGACCGAGCACCTGGCCGGCGCTAAGCTGCGGAGACCAATCCGTTACCTTAGCTGGCCCTTGAGCTCGCTTCCTATTCAGAGGCTCAGTATGACCGCGGCTCCAAGCAATCCCACTGACAGCCAACTTCCTAAAGGTGTGTGAGACGGAGTGGGGGATGGTAAAGGTGTGTGTGGAGGAGAGGAAGCGGGGGATGCATGTACAGTGTGTGCAAACAAACGAGTTGTATAATCAATGTCCTCGAGCAGCGGTCAGGCCGGAGTCGGCCTGTATCGAGTGTCGGTGAGCACGCTCGCCCTTGAAGAGGAAGACAATGACCTGATTGAGATGCAGTGACAGAAACTGGTTCGTTCACTGTGAAATTTCCAGAGCCGGAATGGAGAATAAGCAGATCGTGGATGGATTATGTCAAGATAATGGAATCATTCACATCGAAAATTGGAGAGGACAGTTCAGCCATAATCACGTCTTCTGTCTCACTTTCTCCCTCTCTTTCTCTCCCTCTCTCTCCGCCTCCCTTCATCCCAGCCTCTCATTTCACCTCACCCGCTGTGTGGCACACACACACACACACACACACACACACACACACACACACACACACACACACACACACACACACACACACACACACACACACACACACACTCTTCTCTCTTTACTGTTCAGCTCTATTATTATTTTCCACGAATTCCCGATGTGGCAATGTGGAACGGAACCTGCATAGAAAGCAGCCTCCAATTAGGATAGCTCTTTTCATGTCGAGGCAGTGCGCCGCATACAAAAAGGGAGAGCAGGCATGAATAAGGAGGAGGTGAGCTGAGTTGGACTCACTGACAGCATGCACAGTCCTGCTTTTCGCGAGATGCACAGAAGATTCACGGAGACACGCGAGCACACACCCCTAAAAACTCAATCTCCTCCTAAATGCCCCACAGCCTCCCGCACCTCCGAGGCTATTGGAATAAGAAACCTCTATCATTTGCAATGGAAAAGGAATAAAACATTAAAGGCTTTGCCAGATATATCCATAGTGCCTGCGCTGGGGTGCAAATTAAAAAGTTCGTCCTGGAGAGGGCCTCCTGCAAAGCAAACACTTAAAGCCTGAGGTGAGATGGAGTAATTTCTGTCTCCGGTTCAGTGGAATCGATGCACGTTCCTGTAAGGATTTGGGATTTTGATCGTTGGAGCCCATCCAGGTCAGTTTCCTGATGCTATCGTTTGCTGAAGCTTCTAAACGTTGCTGGAAATTGCAGATCAAGCTGATTGGAGATGTGTTAGTCTTCTTCTCTGCTGGCTCGTCTGGTCTGCTTCTCTCTGTGTAAACTTTAATTCAGAACGCAGCTTCCCCTGCAAGAGGAAGTGGAACAGAAACCAGCAGGTACTAAGATTGATGTTTATCTGGCGGCGTCTTTTAGTACCACTGTTATTACCATCACATCTTCTTTGCCTGGCGCTGGTCGTATGCTTAGTTTGTCTGAGTCAGACAAAACCATCCGTTAAACCCCCACAGGGCTTTTCTACATGGTCGCAGTACAGCAGCCAGCCAGGCAGAGCGAGGGGGATTTGGCTGCATTCACAGCCACGTGGGGAGGAGAAAGAAAAGCGAAAGGGAGCCAGCTGAGGAGACAATAATTCAGAACCTGCCAGAATCATTGTTAGAGGCCTCTTCCCTCCCTAATCCCCCTGGGTGGAGGTGCACTTAGTCACTAAAGCTTTCTGGCCATGTATCATGGATGGCACGGCCTTCCCCTGTAACAGAGGCAGATTTAGACGTCTGCACCGAGGCTTCCTTTGACACTTAAATACGCCCGTTCTGCCTCCCTGTTTGTCATGTCTCAAACTATAAAGGTTAAAACGGTGGTAGCGGGCAGCTTTCTCTGTTCTGTCTGTTGTACAGTCTCAACTAAAAGACCAAAAGACCAAAACAGAGGCTCCTTTCTTGGGAGAAAGTTAAAATTTATCAGCATATTCTGATGCCACCCACCTACAAAAGCCACTCTGGTGTCTGGCTTTTGTTATACTGGCAGTATCTAGTTTGTGAACTATACTCTACAATAAAAAGGTTCTTTAGAATCCAAAATAAATGTCTGAAATATATGTTTCTGCAAAAACCACAGATATGAAGAAACTTAAAGCTGTTTCAAGGATGGTGAGGTGGGACGACTTGCCTATATGTGTAAATTCAACATGATTCAGTGGCTCCATCAGTTATTTCAACCAGTGCCCCAGAATTATATCGCTACATAAAGAGACAAACCCGCAGCATCCATAGTAACTGTGAGAGGAGCAGAAATAAATCAGGTGATGTCGTTATCAGAACAGGTAGATGGATCAGCCATCATTTCACCTGCTGCTGTACATTTCCCATCAGCCCAGTCTCCAGGACAACACATCACATTTAACACAAACCAGTGACACACTGACATGTGTGCGTTTCAGGGCATGATGGTGGAGTCACAGAGAGAATGCTGCCAAGCCAGTGACCACAGTTCAAGACTGGATTTCAATATTTGTAAGTGTGAAACAACTTGATATTTTTAAGGAGAGAGTCGTCAGGAAATCTCCCGCCGTGTTTGTGGTGACGTGAACTGTTATTGTCAGCTGGAGCAAGATCGTCTCATTCAACCAAACCAGACCATAAATACATACAGTGTTTCACATCGTAACATTAAACTGAACCTAAAGACACGTAAAGTTTCAGCTTATTTGTGGATTCCTACCGTGATGTCAGCAGCTTTGAGGACTCACTGGTGCCGTCGTGTCGACGGGCGTCAGATCAGAAGCTCAGATCAGCGTCTGTGTGCCGTTCTAGAGGAAACAGGCAAACAATGAGATTTAACATTAATTTGGAAGTCTTGTTGGCAGGAAGCGTGAAGTTTAAAGGACAGAAGCTTAATGTTAAAACCACCCCTCAGCAAATTAGAGGCGACATAATTAGTGAATAATATTTCTGTTGAAGGAGAAAGTCAGAACAACAACTTGGAGAATAAAACATACGGTTGTTGTGTTACGTGTGGACGTTATGGTCGATTCAACGTGACGGTTAAATTGAAAAGTGTGGAGACTTTGGAAACAGTAGATGATAACAAAGGACAATAAGATAAATATGTAGTTTTAAAACATGGAGCCTCTCTCTGAGATGATCCTGTGTCAGATGAAGGTCCTGGCTCGGAACATTACTTTTCCCAAACCATCGATTCTTTGAAAAATCTTTGCCGTCCCAGCGACACGTGACCAGGACGACGATTCAGTAACGCTGAGACGTTCTGAGGGTCATTTTCAAGCAGATTTCAGGAGAATGAGTTATTGATCGCATTGATCTTGTGTCATGCATGAACAATTGGAAGAAATTGAGCTCATTCACATTATTCAATCATTTATGGAAGACAATGAGCCGTTAACGAGTTATCGATATTGAATGGAATTGATATTGAACAGGACTCATGCATGAGGAATTAATTTGAGGGTCTGGCGTCAGGGTCGGTCCTCTGGCTCTCGGCGCTCCTGAGAGTAACCCAGTGGGATCAGAACCAAACCATTCAGTCGTGACACGCGAGTGAAGCCTGACGGTCGTATGCTCACTGCAGCTGAAGGTATGACGGTGAGGATGTCGTGAGAACAGCAGACTCGATATGTAGGGCAGAGAGCCGAGCAGGCGGAGGATCTCTCACTGAGATAACCTTTGAAACTGGGTCACAGCATGAAAAATATACAGAGGAAAATAAAAGGGAGATAAATGTGGGTGGAGTCGGAGGCTCTGAGAGAGAGTCTGCATGCGAGGATAAGAGGTGCGAAGCAAAGTGCTGGTGCGTCTCACTACATTTGACACGTCTCCCAGCCTCTGGCATCAGATAAGTCACTCCGCTCAGGAGAAGTATTCTGAAGTCTCTGGGTTTATGATAACTCCTGTTGGATCCGCTTAGGTAGACTTGAAAGATTAATGTGGACCATTAAAAAGTGATGATAGAAGTGGTAGAAGTTGACTAAGCCCATTCCAACGCTGCGGATCATTCCAACAGTCCATCTCTCAGAAAGCTTTTGTCATTTTGTTTTTCTGTGTTTATCGGTTTGTGTTTCGTAACTTAATGAGAAACTTTTCAGTCTCACGGTCAGAAGTTTGAAGTCTGTCTGGACTTTTTAAAGTTTGCACCAAGTTCCTCTCTCAGGGAAATGAAGAAGACGACATCAATATATCCTTGAAAAGACGACGAGCGGTCTGAAATGTTTCAATAAACTGCACAAAGGTTAAAAGTGCTGCTTTGCTGTGTGATTAATAAAACGTCTGCTTTCGTTTTGGATCATAATTGTTGTCTCGTGCACTTCAAATTGGCCTTTCTAGCAAATTAAGAAGGTCAACAACTATGATTTTAGACATAATCACCGATTCTATTAAATGCTTCTTCTGATCAACTGTATAATAATTTAGCCACGAAGAGGAAGTGAAACAATAACACCAAGATACATTCCCAAATGTTGATGTGAGTGAACTTTTCCCTTTCTCCAGTTTCAGGTTGACAAACAGTTAATTCACAAAAAAATATTATTTTTATTCAACTAAGCGATATTATAATGGACTTATATAAGTGAAAATGTTGCAGCTGTTATATTAAGTCAATAAAATGATTTGTAATGAGATGATTTCCATCTCGTCACTCTGCTCACAGCTGTTAAGGTTCAGTCGTCGTATTGCAGCGAACAGGATGAACCAACAGCGACTTGTTTTTCTTAAACCTTCAGTTAATCACAGGACATCAGCACCCTCTGAATATATACACACATGCACAGACATGCAGACAATGAGAGTACACAACATGCATAATAAAAGGACCACACACACACACACACACACGCACGCACGCACGCACACACACACACACACACACACACACAGAGGAGAGTTACTTTCCTACATGTCAAGATAACAGTAACAGCTCTCTTTAAACTTCGCCAGCCTTACTGATGTGAAATAATGGCTAATCTCTGCGTAGCCCTGCGAGAAACACACTGACGGAGGCTCTGTGTGTGTGTGTGTGTGTGTGTGTGTGTGTGTGTGTGTGTGTGTGTGTGTGTGTGTGTGTGTGTGTGTGTGTGTGTGTGTGTGTGTGTAAATCACTGGTGGTATTAGAGTGCGTCCCGCAGTGTTTCTGTCTGGCTAATAAAATAACTGGAGGCTGCTTCCGAGCCTCCCACAGCGAGACGCCACCTCACTCCTTAATCTGCGTCCCCCCTCCCGTTCACCGTGACCCCGACTCTTCATCAAAACTCACCAACCCACGAGGACATTTGTGTGCAGGCCTCAGTGACTGATTGTGAGGAAATATGTTTGTGTGTTCATGTGCATGTTGATGTGCATGTTCGTGATCTGTGTGTGTTTGGCTACCTGCCCAGGAACATGGCAGGAAATATAGATTGAAATCGTTCAGGGTTTCCTCTAAATTATATTTAAGGTACAAGGTAGGTTTTAAGGTATATTTTCAATTCAGAAAACTCAGATGTGGAGAAATAACAACGTATTATAAAAGAGCAAAGGAGCACAAAGGGGACAAAGTCACAGTTTTTTGGACTGTTGATCCGACCATCGCCTGCGGTTATTGTTTTACAGCAGAGTGCTCTTCAAAGAAGGAGCGACTCCAGAGCAGCCACACAAACCGAGGGGAGCAAAGATTTATCGTGTCAGATTGTTTGGATAAAGAATCAAGCTAAGATTTAGCCTCCTTCCCAACACGCCTCCAACAACCATCATCTGATGTCATGCTGTGCTCTGGCTGTGCGCACAGTGAACGATCACGTTCATCTCGATGACGAGTTGAATGTATGCTGGTGAGCCGGTCGCTCGAGCCTCTCTGAACAAACACGTCCCTGTGGTCTCTGCTGCTTGTTTCAACTTTTTGTTGTCATTTTTAAAACTGATGGTTGAACATGAATCAGCTGGCACTGTCGTCAGTGTGGCAGGAAAAGCTAACGGTTGCTAACACTAGCTAGCATTAACACTACAAACACTAGCTACCTAATGTCGGGGCACACAATGTGCTGCGTGCGTTCTGTAGAAGCAACACAGATACAACACAACATCCAAGGCCATATATTACTGGATGAAGAAGATGGAGCCACATGTCAGAATTCTTACACAGAGATAAACTCCACAATCATTTTGGACCGGACGAAAACATATTAATTTGTAATTATAATAATGTTGTAAGGAGTTGATACTTTTATTCCGCGCCTGTCTACAAGCTCTTTAGATGTTTGATTAAAAAAATTAAGATTTGTCCAAATAAAAATGTTTAAAGTTGCTCTTATCAATATGTTTAAAAAGTGAATAACTGGCTTTATGTAGTGTAATGTGATTATCACCCACAGTGACGACTTGGAGCTGAAAGGAGCGTCAGAATGGACAGAAATCAATCAGTTGGACACACACAACTTCATTTTGATAGTAAAGTAAATGAATAGTAAACAGTTTGTTGGCATGTTGACTTTATAAGTTGTTAATATGTCACGCTGTGTTTGCATTTTGTTGTGCTGCCCCCAAGTGGCCACAACCTGACCTGGACCCTGCAGTATAAATAACTAAAGCTGAACATCAATAATCAAAAGTAAAGAATGACCTGCTGCACCCAGAGGAGTCAGCAGTGACGATACGTCTACAGCTGACATGAAGTCACAGTAACATCGTCTCCGATCTGTCCGAGTGTCCGAGCGTGCAGAATGTCAGAACCTGAAACTGAAGCAGCTGAATGGAATTCAGCCATCAGCTGTTGTATCTTTTAAACAGAAGAATGGCCTATTTGTTTACTTCTTGACACACAAAAACTGTCTTGCCATAATGAGGTTGTTTTTCATTGGACTCCGTTTCCTGAACCGACCAATCTCTCTGGCATCGCTTTAAATATTTTAGAATCTGATTTGCTTCCCAACAGCTTTTGTGTATTTGAAGCGGGTGTGAGAGGATGTGAGACTGGGAACCTGCTCCTGTTCTATTTGAAAACGAAGGATCTCAAATGTTAAATAAAGCCCAAAACTGTGAGAACGTGGCGTCCCACCACTTCTCGATTTAGCAGAATTCAATCCAGCTATGAATAAATCCTGCAGACGTGATTTGGAGATACAAATGTAGCTCATGGGGACAAAAGCAGGTGCAGGAGATATATTGAGGAGACAAGAGGAGATGGTATCAGTGTTCCCTCGTCCCTCTCTGCCGTGCAGAACAGCTTGTTCCACGCCTCTGTTATCTCGCACCATCCTTCATATCAGCTTTGGTCATTCTTTAAACTGTAAATCATGTTACTCGCTAGATGAATCTGCAGATACAGAGATATCAATGAAATGTTCTGGTTCAGGGACTGAACAGAATACTCGCTCAGCTCTGCCGGTCCTGTGGTACTGCTTCTGTTGTGTTCATTCTAGACATTTAAAATAAGCAGATATTCCCATAATGATGCTTCACTTGTTGCACAGTTACCACAAACACCCGCAGAGTCTCTCAGTCAGTTCACATGCTGGTGCAGTGCTGTCTGCTGTCAGAGAGGCTGCAGTCTGTGGCTGATGTGCAGGTCCACAGGAACACAAGGGCAGGACCCACACGCAGAAGCTTCAGTGCAAAAAGATGAAAATACAAAATACCAAAAATAAAAAGAAAAACCCAAAAGCTGAACAAAGTACAAACCAAAAGCAGAGTACAAATTAAAGGCAGGATACAAACCAGGAAGAGCAAGGAAACAGGAATGAAAAGCCAGAAACACACGAAGGGAAGAGAGAACAGGGAGACACAGAAACACCCGGGCTGAACAGAACAGAGCAGAACAGAACAGGACAGAACAGGACAGAACAGAACAGAACAGGACAGAACAGAACAGAAGAGAACAGAACAGGACAGAACAGGACAGAACAGGACAGAACAGAACAGAAGAGAACAGAACAGGACAGAACAGAACAGGACAGAACAGAACAGAAGAGAACAGAACAGGACAGAACAGGACAGACTCTGGGAAACTGAACAGACGGACTGACACAGAGGGGAAGACAAGGACCCGGACAGACGGGTCATGACACAAACCTCAAAATAAAACAAGAGGTTACAAAACCAGAAACTGGAACCACAACACAGTCCAACATGGAGTAAAGTGAGCCTGCAGTGGACAGCGGCTCTAATCACATTGTGAAACACGGAACACAGACATCTTCAACCCGACAGCACCGAAGATCTTTACAATCACTACATTGTTCAGGTGGCACTTATTCATTATCTGACCGAGCGTCACGCCTGTTTGTCGGTTATGTTGTTGAAAAAGGCCGTGACAGTGTTTTTGCAGAACATTATGATGTCACAGCGAAGTGAAGCGTCGTCATTTTGTCCTGTCAGAGGTTTGTGTGAAGCTTTCTTGGGTTCTGGCTCAAAATGTGTTTTCGGCGCTCACAGTGACTCTTGACCACCGTGAAGACGTTTGTTCTGGACGCAGTGACATTCCCTCAGTGCGTTCCTGAGATAGGAACGGGACGACAGACATGGACGACCTGAACACACGCTGCCAGCTTTCAGGCCGCAGCTGCCAGAGATCAGTACTCTGTCTTTATTGAAAGTCAGATATTCAGGGAGGATTTGCTGAGAACGACGTCGACATCAGGATATGTTTTCTGCATACAAATCATTGCAGAATAAAAGGCCAAGACAATACAAATAAACGACAGTAAGTATTGTATGAGGCCATGGCGGCAGGTGAGGTGCATCTCTGCTAACGCAGGACACAAGATCTGTTCCTAAATGATTTCCTGAGTTTAGTGTAGTATTTCAGCACAGAATACCCAAATGCATCTCTCATACTTATTTTATGCTCTGGGCAAACCGAGGTTCGTGAATATTTCAGTGTCCTATTACGCTCCAAAGTTGTGTTTGTCAGGTTCTCTGAGTCAGACAGTTTCAGGTTCAAACTTTCTCAGTCGGAGTTTCACGCTGCAATTTCCCGTTATTCCTCCGAGTCCCTGGAGACCCTCACGTCCCTGTTTTCCTTCTGATTCACACCATTTCATGTCTGGGCCTCGCAGGCAGCGCCGGCCCGAGTTTGACAAAGTGGAGAAGTGACTAGCAGCCACGGTTTTCTCTCCTCAGTCTCGTCGTCTTCACTCTCAGCTCTGCTCATTTCATCCTTACTCTCCTTGTCCTTCTCCTGCTCCCTCTGTATTTTCTCTCTTTCTAATTGTCCCACAGCACCTCGCTTCTCGTCTTCAACCTCTCTTCTGTCCTCACTTTAGTGCTTATTCCCACTCAATCTTTCATGTTCTCTGTCCTCCTTCATCCATCTCTCGCTTTCCGACTGTCCTTCACGGACAATTTACCAAGAGTGGCATCCATTCACCTTTCAGCCCTCGAGCTTTCAACACCATCTCTAACACAAAACCCCAAAGACTGAGAGAGAGAGCGAGAGAGAGAGAGAGACAGAGAGAGAGAGAGAGAGAGAGAGAGAGAGAGAGAGAGAGAGAGAGAGAGAGAGAGAGAGAACTAGAAAGGGAGAATGAAAGACTTGGTAGAAAAAAAAGCGCTTGATCTCAAAAGCATTAAATCCTGTTTTTGCAGTGTGGCCTGGAGAGACGGAGGTGTGTACGATAACACGGAGGGTTGTGTGTGTGTGTGTGTGTGTGCGCTGACATGGTTCGAGTTGTAAGAAGTCTGCTCCTGTCCGCTGTATCACTTTCTGAAACTCGAGCACCGATCCTTGGTCCAGACGGCCCTGTCATTCAAACCCGAGCCTAATAGACAGGCTTCACTGAAAGCAAGTTCTCTTGCAGTCATTTTGTGAACAGACGGGAAACTGCAGGGATTTCTCTGCTAGGAAACCTTGCAAGCTGCTGAAAAGGTAATCCTCTCTGGGCAGGAGCACTTTTATGGGAAGGAAATTGATTGCAGAACAGAAAAATACGTTCTTTCTACAGCGAATACTTGACACGAGGCCCGGAACAAATTATTCTAGTCGTCAGTAAATCTCTTCATTGTGTTTTAGACCAATAGTGTGTTTAGACTGTGAATAAGAATAAAAAGCCCATCACGAGTTCAGAGCCTCATCCCAACAAGAACACAACAACCGCTACGAGTTAGCTGATGTCTCTGTAGCTAACTAGACAGCGAGCTAACGTAATATGGTTATTGCAGTTATTTGTGCTCTTGCATTTTGATAGAAGAATACAGGGATGGCCGCAGTAATGTAGACGGAATCACCTGACGTGAAAATGGAAATGGATGTAAACACCACTGACAGGTCCTGAGGCGGCACCTGAAAATGAGGGGCAGAAAGTGGAGTGGGGTTAACTAAATATTCACTGTACATAAGTATAAAACAGGAAAATCCTCACATCTAATGTGTTTCAACAAATTAGGTTCGATAAATAACTAAAAGAACGATCACGCGTTCATATCGCCTCGTCAGCAATGTACTTCTCTGAATCAGAACTTCATGAAGGTTTCTTTAAGTCGTGTGCTTGACAGAAAAGAACTGAGGAGTCAGTTTTCTGTTTGTAGCTCAGACCTGCGTGACTACATGTCAGTTTCAATTACATCTAAACAAGCATGCAAATGTTCCCTGATCTACTTAATGCATCAGCATACCAAGTCAGACAAGTGCTTGGCAGAATAAGCGATCGCAGCTCATGACAACCTGAGGCGTCAAATAAAAATACACTTGAAAGCACCTGTGGCACAACATTATGCAGACCCATCACACTCGGCACGCTAAGTTGTTTTTTCTTACATTATGTCCTTAAGCCAACAAAACTCATCATATTAGCAGCTCGATACTTCTGTAAGACAGCACGGAGCAATAAAGGGAAGCGTCATCGGTAACTTAGTTCGCAGTCAGAAGATTGGGGTCGCTAACGTTCCTCTCAGACTGTTAATCAGTCGCTTTGAGTCGTGCTATCTTGCAGATGCAGTTAAATTTAAACTGATGTTCGGAGGCTGCAGGGAGAGAGCTGTACAGTCAAATGAAACCACAGGAAGGAAAAGACGTAACTAGGTGAGACAAGATAAGTCGAGACAAGACAGGGCGAGGCGAAAGAGTGAGGGAGGAGACGGGACTGAACACGCGAGGCAAGAAGAGGAAAGTGATGCGTCAGGACGAGGTGAGAGAGGAGCAAACATCTTGTTTTTTATCAAGAGTCATCGGCCAGTTTGAATCATTTAAATGATCAATACAGAGATTACCACACAGAACAATGCTATAATCTATAATACCAAAAGAACAGGAATTTATTATTCTGCCTGTAAGCCTTGTTAATTACTATCACACATTTTTTGGGCTCTAATGGCCTGAGGACAGATTGATGTGTGTGTAAATATTCCTCCGTATACATGATGAGCAGAGCAGCAAGAGTTCAGTAATCATGTTGTATCATCGCAGCTTTACAGACTTATCAGGTTATTACCTGATGGTGTCCCCACCTGATCACTTACTCTCTTATCTCCTCTCTTCACCCGACTGCTGCCGATATTTAATACCAAGGGAAGTGGACTCGGTTTTGTTGGACCAGCTCTTCACTCTCTGTTCTTTCTGGCTGAGGCAAACAAATGTGGACCTGCCGCCTGCACACACCGACATGCGTAGTGGCCAACAAGTGATTCTCACGGGGCTGGCATCTCCTGTCGGCCACTGATGTCCTTGTTTCCTTTGCTATAACCAGATTGGAATAAAGTCCTCTCCTACTCTCCAGATGGTAATGTATTAATTCTTCTTTACATGATATATTAATATGGTAGAGAGGTGCAGTTATACAAATAACTCCAGGAATCGAAGGTTTCCAATAACAAGAGGTTGCTGATGAGAACAGGAAGGCTGGTCCTCTCATGGAGTCATACCGGGACGCATAGAGTTGGAAATCTTGAACCCATGGAGCATTTCAGAGGTAAGCTTGATTCAACAACTGGACCAGAGGAGACACAAGAGAGGAACAAGCATCCACTACCAGCCTCAGACAGCAGGCGAGATGATGAGAAGTAGCTGTAAGCATGTGGAAGGGTTTTAATTTTGGCGAGGAAAAAGCCAAAACTGAAATCAGCTTTTTCCAAGCCAGTGACTGTGGCATCATTCTTTTGAATGTAGTTTGGCCAAGCTGGTGCTGAAAAGTTCTGGTCATGTGTCGGGTGCTCACAGCCGTGTGAAGCTGTGCTGAAGTTTGTCCAGGAGAAACAGGAGCTTGACACGGTGCGATGTTATGTTCACACTTCCTCTCCTCGCAGAGGTGGAGGCTGTGCAGAGGTCTACAATCAATTATTATCTTTCTGCAGAACTGCCTTCCCTTTTTTTTCAGGTTCCCTTGGCTCTGTAGTCACACTGCTCAAAGAATCAGACCCCGGTGTCAAAGGTCTGAGATGACTTCCCTCTCAAAGAAAGGCTAAAACTTTCAAGATCAGTTTTTACTTTAAGTCTATAAACGTCCACTGAGAAGTGGAGGGCGTGGCTTCACTTCTGTACGTGACGTAGCTGTGCCTTATCAGTGTCTGTTACAAGAATAATCGTCTAATAGACCACTTTGTTATCTTAATATGTCAATATGTATGTAGTTCACAGATTACTCTAGTCTAATCAACTATATCTGATCATTCACATTTTGGATATTTCTGCTTTTCTTTAAGAAGAGAAAAGAGAAAAGTCGACCTTTTGTACCTTGAACATACTTCTTTCCTGCTCTTGCTCGAGTCACTCCGTCACCTCATGATGGAGCTGGTGGGGTGCCAGCATGGCAGCAGGAGCTGCCATATTGTGTTATAGATTCTGAAGCATGGTGTGACTTTATACAAGTGTCCTTGCATGTCATGGGTTTGAGGTTATGGCGGGTGGAGCTCTTCATTTGTCCAGCTGAGCCGTCACCTCTGCAGTGGATGCACACGGACTGACACTCATCTTCCTCCACCTCCTTTCTTTTCTTGTCCCTTCCTAATGAAGTGTCAACACTAATGATGTTCTTTTGGGCGGTGCTAATTCTCCTGAAGTGGCGTGTCAGTCCTCACTGCTCCTCTCAGAGAGGTTAGCTCAGGTTTACCACGGTGGAAGATTTACCTCAACAGTGTGTGTGTGTGTGTGTGTGTGTGTGTGTGTGTGTGTGTGTGTGCACATGTGCCTGCGTGATTGTGTGTCGTCTTCCCTAACTTCTTTTTTTGCTAATCAAGCAGGAAAGTTTTGCAGTGTTTGCTTGTCCGATGGCCCATGCATCAGAGCTGTCCTGCCCCGGTAAGTCCTCCCTGTGGACGGGCGGCTTATTTTAGAATATAGGTCAAAATAAATATTCAAATATGATTAATGTTGAGGCTATTTTATCAGCGTTTTTAGGATGGGGTGAGTTAGCGTATTGTTGAGTAGACAGCTGATATAACAGCTTGCACGGTGTCACTCTTTAATTTGTGAGATACATGTATAACAGAGAAAAATGACTAAATAAATGAAAAAAACATCATTTCAAAGCTGACTGAGACTCCCAGTCAAAGTCATATTGCACAGTTCCTAATGAAATGGAGTAAAATGCCAAAGCGAGGACTTTGTCCAGCGGAGGGTCATGAAACCAGGGAGAATAATAAGATGACCCGCTCAGACTGACCACAGACAGCATGCCTCTGTTTCAGGGTTATGAAATCCGAAGGAAAAGATTTAATATTCTGGTTAAAAAGATTTTGTGCAGAAGAAACGTCCTTTTTATTTTAATTAAATAGGGTCGCATGTCTTTTTTTAGCCTGAGCACCACACTTTTAATACAACCATAAAATATCTGGTACAACTTCTTAAAAAACAGATTTTCTCACATAATATTCTGCATGAACTCATGAGAAAATAGCTGCAGGTATAAAAATGGTCCAAGTGGACCAAACATCTGCAGGAACACTTTTACTGTGAGAGCAATTTAAGTACTAGAAACCTTTGACTGAGTGTTTTCTTCTTTTCTTTCTTTCGTTCTCTCTCTCTCAGACAGCTTGTTCCAGCCTTCCTCTAATGAAGGTGCTAACAACCTAAACGTCACTAATGCCTCTCTGCAACCCCAGACAAGCGATCGGGGCCATTATTGACTTGGCACACACACAGCAACCCCAGTGATGTAAGGAAAATGTAATTGAATATGAAATAGTCTGCGGAGAGATTGAGAGCGCCTCAGTTCTCAAACAGACATCCACACATGTGAGGGCACCAGGCACACACACACACACACACACACACACGTGCACACGCACACGCACACACAGGCACACCAACTCTCTGTGGTAATGGAGACAATGTATTTCTAATGGCACCATCCAGACTGAGGAGGTAATTGTGATGTATTAGCATGCCGTGGCTGAGATTAGATTACAGACGACAGGGTTTTGCAGTGTGTGTGTGTGTGTGTGTGTGTGTGTGTGTGTGTGTGTGTGTGTGTGTGTGTGTCAATTTCGTACCTCTTGCCCGTCTGATTGGCCCCCAGTGAAATAAAAGGTATTAACTCTTTCTGCTTTTATTCTAAGCCGTGATTAATTTTGCAGTCTCATGCTCAGTCACTGCTCAG
Organism: Diplodus puntazzo; assembly: GCA_963678695.2. Classification (NCBI taxonomy): domain Eukaryota; kingdom Metazoa; phylum Chordata; class Actinopteri; order Spariformes; family Sparidae; genus Diplodus; species Diplodus puntazzo. The sequence goes on along the minus strand of OZ023167.1, from coordinate 1,080,238 downwards.
TTGGGGAATCTGGGGGCATTTGGCCTCAGTACAACTTGGACTGCACTGTGAGCTGCTGCAGCTCGGACAGAACCGGGCCTGCAGGTAGCAGTAACAGTGAGGACGGCTGGTTCAGGTGACTGTGAGAACGCTCCTGCAATTCCTGATTTGGGGTTTTGTACAACATATTGCAATAAGGCCACCAGTCGGCTCTAAAGTGTTTTGTTGGCTTCTTCCATTGTACCTGACGGACGACAAATCAGGCATTAACACTTGGCTTCTCAATATGTTTGGTTGTAATGAGTTGTTTTAAACAATTTAACTGCTGTCGAAGGACCCCGATGGAAATAAGATGTTATCTTAAGGAAACATTATCTTAAAAAAAAGGAAGAATGGTGTTTTCATGCCCGCTAACCTGCTAAATCACATCGACGCTTTATTGCACAAATCACACAAAACTCACACTTGTTGTTGACACTGGATCATATTATATATCTTACATTTTGAAAGAAGCTGCTGTAAACTGGAGGATTCAGTGTTTTGAGTGCCATGAAATGAAGTAAAGTCTAGAAGAGCCGCGAGATTAAATTATTTAGTTAGCTGACTCGGTCGGTGGAAGATAAGATTTGGGTATTTTTATCCCTGGGAAGCCCAGCAGTCATGTTCCACCGAGCAGCTTTCATCGGACTGAACGGGCCGAATGCTTCCAGGTCTCACATGATGATTTCATGGCAGCTCCTGGTTAGCTCCTGTCATATTACTTGTTTCTTAAATGTGTAAGAAGAGTAGATTTTTGAGTGTCATTCCCAACTTGTCAAATAATCACGCAGTGGGTTTCCCAACTCATCACAAACTTGTGCTTCGGGACGGCGGCCGACACGATTGTTCACACTCAGAAAACAATTTTTCTTACAAACAGGTCCTTTAAAATGTTGCCACCACAGGATTGTCAGATTGACCGTGACGGACCGTCAATAAATCGATGCGATGAGCTCAGGAACATTGTAAGTATCACAGTATCCCGAACACAATGTGATTGTGCAGCCACTGTTGAAGATGATTTCAAGATAATTCCAGTTCTTGGCTCCTGGGGGATTGGGGCAGCTGATGTGGCTGATCTTATGATATCAATGCTGTCTGTCTCTCTTCAGCAACACATTATTACTACTCCTGTTCTTCCCACAGCACAAGGGCTTGTCTTATTCTGCCTATAAAGCCCACAGCAAGGAGAGCTGGGAGAAGAGTTGACATTAGATTCTGAAAATAATTGCATCTCTGATCTCAGAGGTGAAAGCATTTTTCAACACTATCTAATATTTGTCAGCAGATCGGCACAGAGCAGACAGGAGACGTGATCTCCTGCTCTCGTTTCTTCTCCCTGCCTTCTCCTCAGTCTCTCCCCCCTCCTGGGTCCAGCGAGAGGTATTCTCTCCTATTAGGTACCCATCTACCATTCATAATTGGGCTGCCATTAGAGCTGAGGGAAGCAGGTTGTGCTGGCAGTGGAGGAACAGCTTGCTAAAGTGGGTTATTATTGAATAAATGAATTTCATTTTCAGTGACATAAAGTGAAGGCAAACAGGCAGCAACAATGTATGGGCTTTACAGACGCTCACTCGCTCTGCGTACAATGCAAAACATGATGGATGAAACATAATACAGCGTACCGACAACATCATAACGCCTATTGTTCGATCTTCGGCTCGCGTTACAAGCTCTGCAATTTTGCTTATGCACAGCATACACACACTCTCACACGCACACACACCAACCAAATGCAATGTCAGTAACTGATGGGCGTAGTCAAACATTAGCTTAATGATTATTTATCTGTATCATGTTACAAGAAACTACAGCCTACTGAATTATCCAACACTGTACTAAAAAACGCCAGACCAGCAGTTCGTCTGTGTTTATCCCCGGAGGGAGCGCGAGGCCTTTTCCCTTTCAACAGATACGTCTTCTGTGCTGGTGTGAGTCGGTGAACTGGCTACGATTCATCATTTAACCAAGCAGCCAACACTGACTGCACGCTAACACAGGCTCGCTCAGCCAGAACAGTATATACGCTGCCGGTGAGGCTGGAGCCGCTAACGTGGGACAGTAACGGCTCATTTGACCTCTACAACCAACGGAAAGTTAGAGCGAAGGAGAAACTGCAGGCCGTTTTATTTACAGGCAGAAGTTCAGTCTGAGACTGAAAGTGTTCAGGTTTGGACACTTTATTATTTACGGTTCTGTGATGATTTATAGACCAAAAGCAGCCATTGTTTCCAGACCTACAGTCATTACAACAATCATTTAGTTATTTTCATCATTGCAAGGAAAAGTAAAAACATTTGTATTCATTATATTTACCTGTGAAACTGTTTTAGACAGAAACAGTGACGCAGCACAGTCGTTACTCACGAAACGCTTCAAATTCTGAACACGATAATGAAGTCACAGGAGGGGAGCTCTGCTGCCTCGTGGTGCTTAATTAGTTGTTTTTTTTAGCTTCTTTTTATAGCCTGAAAAACTTTCTCTGTTGTGATTATTAAATATTACCTTGCTGAGTACGCCGTGCTGCGCAAATCATACTGACGAATCACCTTGGATGGTGAAACCACTGAGCGTCGCACGTCTGAAGAGGCATAGAAAGAGTGTCAAAGTGCCACATCCAGCGTGCTGAATAGATCCTGCACCACGTTTAAACACAGCGGATGTCATCAGTCACCTCAGAGTGGTTATTACATTATTAATATTGCTTGTGGGTCAGAAGAGGACTAAATTTGCTGTCATCTGTAAGGGTAATGTGCTTTCATTATGGGGTATCAATCCCTTGGATGGAGGTCTCGATTAAACGGGTGAATACGAATAATAACACACATCTAACAACATGAATCAGACAGGTAAGAACATGACTGGCTGCTACATCTCTACTAAACCTTCAGTGGCCATCTCACTGTCACATAGATGACTATAATTCTACATAAAACAAAGCCGACGCTTGAATCAGACAAAGTGTCGATTGTGAAATGATTCCACTTCATTGATAGTAAACTCAACAATAATCCTCTTCTCAGGTGGACTCGTTCCACCTCTCCACCGCGTGTCTCTGCTCTTTAATGCTGCACTTAAAACTTAAGTCACTCTTGTCATATTTAAAAATAATCAATCAGAGATAATGTGCCGCCTTGTGACAGTAAGCATCGCCAGACGTCTGTAATTCATTCTGCCATAAGGAGACGCCCAGCGGGCTCTCTCGGCTTGATGGCTCCCTCCCTCTTTTCCTGCCCATCTGTTTTCACGGATAAATCCTCCCCTGCCGGGCTCCGTCACCGTGAGGAATTCATAAAGAGCTGACCCACACATATGGCCGCTTCATTTCGATGGCCATCATAACTGAGCCGAGCATGAATAAGTTGTGGGTGTTTCCTCACTGTATCATGCTGAGGGGATTAGGTCAAATGAATGTGATGACTTTACTTGCTCTTGGCTTGGACGCGAGCGATGACTTGTTGTCAGATATAAACATCGTCTTACAGATGTAGACATTACCGCTGAGAGTGGAGGAGTGTCCTGAAGGCAGTGAATCACATGCAACATCTGGATTCTATGTGTCCATTTGTGGAATAAAGAGATTCACTGTGTTCAGAACCTGCTGGTATGATGAATTGCAACTAATGTATTGAATAGACCCGCTTAAGAACCAGGAGGTGCGACTTTGTAGCATTAAGCAAACGCCTTCTGTAGGACCGAGTCTGGTTTGAGCATTCTGAGCTACAGTAGAAACAAGTCCTGATGTCCCGACAAACATTTTAAAATTAGTGACTCATCATAATAATGTTTAAATAAAAAGAGGCTTTTGTTCTGCACCTTTCTAGAAGCTCTGTAGAAGTCTAAATAAAGAAAAGATTTGTCTACATAAAAACGTGTAATGAGCTTTGAGACGATGGCGAAACTGGAGCTCAACATTTCCATCTTTGAAATCTCGACCCTCCTTTCTGTTTTATACTGCTCATGCTGGGCTCAGACTGTGAAGGCTGCACCTTCTCTTGATTATACGTTCAGCAGTTTCACGTTTTGTGTCCATCTCGCTTGTTTTCCTGAGTCTGGTTTAGACGTGATCTTAAATCCACATGCATCGGCCTGGAGGCGGCTCCATCGAGCCTGGCTCCTCTTTGTGTTTCTCTTCAGGCGTGTTGTGTTGTGTGATTATCATTTCAGAAATATTCAAATGCGTCAGAGGACGCTGACTCATTTCAATGCAGACGGGTTTTAAAGAGGTTGTGTTGATGCTTTGTTGATGGCTGAGGGCTGTTACGCCTTTCAATGACCTCCGATGTTCCCGCACATTGTGCAACACAACAATCTGGTAAAACTAAATCTCTGTGTGAAGCTGAACCATTGTAACATGGTGACTGAATGTATTTGCTTTTCTACCTCCAAACCCAGACGGATGGTATCTTCAATCCTACCAAAACTCACCCTTCTTTCTAATGGGGCAAATACTTTATATACTTTACTCACTTTTGTCTTTCAGTGAAAACTTCTATGGAAAAAGACCAAAAGTTAAACTTGAACACTTCTTGAGATTCACTCAGCATTGCACCTTAATAAATCCCACTGCTGAAACTCCTCAATCCGTCTTTTCAGTTCAAGCAGAAACGTTTTTCCTCCTTTATGTTTCCTGATAAGCCGCTAACCCTTTGGAGCGGACGCGGGGCATAATGGGTCCTCTCCCTATCACAGCTATACGTTTTTGTCTCAAGGACAACCCTTTGAAGTTCTTTCAAATTTGAAAACCCTTCTCAGATGAAATCAGAGACAGAGGGGTGCAGGCTTTCAGAGTCCCTGAAGAGGTTTTGCATGAGCTCAACCCTCCAACCAAACTTTTAAGTGTACTCATTATTTTTTTAATTCTTCTTGCTGTTGCATCTGTCCACAGACCGTGATGCCCCGTGCTTTCTCAACCTTGCACGGCCTTTACGCTGAGCAAACATGATGAAAACCTTACACCCGACTACAGCAACAAACACTCGCTGCTGTAATGAGGACTGGCCGTGGCGGATGGCGTAATTACGTTTAAAGTGTTCGGATGCAACAACTGCTTAACAGCAAACCGTTAACGCTGATCCAAGTTTACTGAGAGATTAGAGAGATCCTGAGCAGCATGTGCATCATGTGTTGTACAATTCTCTGTCTGACTGCAACCATATTTCTCAATCCTGTCTTACTCACTGTAACTGCCATTACCCAGCAGATCATAGCCGCTTCCATATGGACACGGATTACCTGGTGCTCTCATGCTGCTCTGCCATGCACCGGACCGGGCCGGGCCCTCTGCATGCAGCAGATAGCTGGACGTCAATTTAGACGAGAAGAATTCCACTCACACCGAGAACGCTGTCACAGCAGAAAAAAGTCAGAATTGACCTTGCGGGTGTCACATCGGCTCAATCGCGCTGTCTTAGCCTCTTTCCTCTGCTTCCTCCTGCAGCCTGACAAGAAACAGGAAGAGAAGCCCCTCCTCTGCACCCACCCCAAATCCTTCACCGACATGTCAGCTGCTGCTTCTGTCAGTGTGTGAGTGTGAGTGTGTGAGTGTGTGTGCGTGTGTGTGTTGCAGGAAATTCTCTTAGTGATTAAGTGAACAACGTCTCAGACTCAGGCGTCACTGTCCAAACGTGCCTCTCTGTGTTCTGTAATCTGTCAGGTCTGTGTGGCACGAGTCAACTGCGCTCAGGTTCTGGATGCAGCAGAGGGTGGTGGGCTGTGATTGATTGATCTGTCCGTAATATGGCAGCCATTATGTTTAGCCTGACAGCTCAGTATTAAAAGGTTACAATGGATACAGCTGCTACTGAAGCAGCAGGGTTCTCTTACTTATTTCATTTTGACCTTTCTCCTTTCTTCTCTCTCCTCTTCTGGAATTAAACTACATGTTGCAGATGTTGCAGCATTTTTCCTAGTTTTTGTTTTGTGCGAAGAATCGATGTGACTCTGCGTTCGCGCCTGTTGCCGCTGGCTTCTTCACATCACATTGTGGAGAAAATCCATGCGTATTTGTACCACTGACACTGATGGAAGAACAGACAGGAGGGGTTGCAGGTCTCGCAGTGACAGCCTGCATGTTAGGCGAGGAAATGGGAGTGAGAAATGAAAAACAATCCGCACTTTCTCCCAACCGCTTCCATCAGATAATACCTCAAGCAGCTCGGCAGACCTGACGGTGACTAAGCTTGATTTACATAGGAGTCAGACAGCACTTATTGCAGTGTTGAATCTCACAGCAATGGGAGTAATGTCTCGTGTTAACTCGGCTTCATCGGCCTCTCTGAGGGGAGGACGCGATGTGCATGCAGCCTGCTGTGGAGTGTATGTTTATGTGTGTGTATGTTGGGATGTGTGGGAGTGTGAGGAAATATATACGGCGAGGGCCTAATGGAGGAGAAAGCATTCCTGCCAAAGTATTTTAGATAATTAGAAGCACTCTGTAGCAGCATATTTTTATGACAGAAAACTGGCAAGTTTATAAAGCCACGTTAGAACGCACGGAGCCAAAGTCTGGCTGAGAGTGGAACAGAAAGCCTGCTGCCAAACTATCTGAACCCAAACTGCATAATTACATTTTTTTACATTGTATATGCATATGTTGCTCCTATATAGAGGGCTTAAAACATCATTTCTGATCACTGTTATGAGACAGACGTCCTCAAGGACAGAAACCAATCAAGACAAATGTCCCGTCTGTCAACAGGCCCAAACCGTTCAAACCAAACGACCACGTAAATTTAGTTTTCAAACACCTTTTAACATTTGTCAAGAGCTGAGATACTCTTGCAGTTCAGGAAATACACACACACACACACACACACACACACACACACACACACACACACACACACACACACACACACACACACACACACACACACACACACACACACACACACACACACACACACACACACACACACAGCTACTCTCAGCTGAAAAGCGGCGCTGGCGTGCAGCCCGACCATAGCATAAACTCAATCTGTTGAAAAAACAATTAAGAGCGCTGTCTGCGGTCGTTCTAATTGTCGGCGGTGTTTCCGGGGATAGCCACCAGATTTGTTCCGTGATGAATTTGTGTTTTAGGGTAATGGTTTGTATTCTGTGATTTTCCGCGGCATTGGGACGGTGCCACCTTGGCAGCGCTACATACATGGTTGATTAATCTACCTCTTGTGTTCCAGCTGTCACGGTGGTTAATGTGTTTTGGTTATCGTACCTACAGTAAGTCGCTAAATTTAGAATTGATGACGCTGTCCAGAAGACGGAGACCGAGGAAGGAGAGACGGGAAAATAGAGAAAACAAAAAAAATTAACCGCCTTTTGAAAACACAAGGCTTTGTTATAGTAGGTCGCATTTATCAAGCGTGTCATCTTCAAAAGGGAAACCCATGACATTGCAGTAGCTAAGATCTTTATTCACCGCATTGAATAACATTATTGCAGCAAGAGCGAATCATTTACATTATCGTGCATATGTGCGGTTCATCCTGCTCCGAGGCAGGTGCAGCAGCAGCTGTGTGGACCCCTGAAGTCCTGAGATGAAATGGAAAACATCGGAGAGTAGGAGGGAGTTTTGACAGAACAGGTGGAGAGAGAAGCTGGTGAGGGAGAAACACTCAGCCAGGTGACTGCAGGTGGAGGAGATGGAGATGAAAAGAGGAGACTTCTGCAGTTACACAAACACACAAACCTTTCATGCAAAGCAGTTTGTACAGAGTCCTCTTTAATTAATCACACCACAATCGGCTAATAGCGGCAGCGGGCATGAAGCTCTTACACGTGCGCCTGCTTCCACAATGACTGAGACCATAAAACAGAATAAGGTGAACGCACATCTTATATATCTTAATATATCTCTGCTGGTTTTAGTCATGAATCTGCATCATCTTTCATGTATCTGGCCTCAGGAGCGTGGTGAAGTTCGGCCGTCAGTGAGGCCGTCTTTACAGTTAGTCTGTAATATTACAAAAACACACCGGACGACAAGTTTAAAAAGAAAGAAAACCCTCAGAAATCAGAGAAAATTCTACATAATTTAATCAGTAATGTTCAGTTCGCTCTGATTGGTCCGCTTGTACACGCCTGAGCCAGCACCGCTAACAGCAGCCGAGCGTCTGTGCTACATCAGTTCTCACCAGCCAAACTAGCTGCTAGGCATGAGTGGTGCAAACGTCTGGCGACAGCGATGTAGCATGATGTCAGAATGTCACAGAAATAAAGGCGGCACTGCTGACGAGGCGTTTCAGGAGCAGTGCTTCCTGCAGGAGCTTCTGTAGGAGTGGACTTTTCTAACGTTCAACATCTTTTACTTGCAACAGTACCGATGTAAATCACCGGGGAAAGAAAAAGACCCAAAAAAGTTTAGCTGAATAGTATATTTGGTGCAGACCAGCAAAGGTAGTAGCTTAATCGACTAGTGGACTACAGTGACACACATCCCTGGTGTTAACTCCCAGAATGCATCATTTATTCATCATAATCAAGCCTGCTACCACACCAACATGGAGTGTTTTTCTAAAGCAGACGTGGAGGGTGTCTGAGTCCCTCAGAGAGCACTCAGCTCCGTTCTTCACAAGGTCAGCTGGAGAGTAAATCGACAGTCAGAAATGGAGAGTGATGATGTTCATTGAGAGAGTCACTGTGACACATGAAGACCTCTGTAGCAGTAGCATCTTGAGTCATAATTGGCAGTAAGTATCCACTTAATATTAGCCATTTATTAAGCTAAAAGCTATCACGTCTCTTGGAGCACCAACAGAAACCTGCAGTAACGTTCAGTAACAGTCCGTCAGTGTGTTGGCACTGTGAGCTCCGGCTGCTCAGTCACACAAGAAACAAAAAAGGGGAATTTTCTTTCTTTCCTGTTCGTCCATTGGCTCAGTTTCTCCCATTTTACTACAAAACTGTCCCCTGGTCCAAATAAAAGGCACATCTGTCCACGGAGAATCTCTTTAATAGTGTCATTAAGTCTTACAGTTCCCTCGCCTCTGTAAATGGGTGCTAGCTGGCTGCTCCTGGCTGGCACCGGCAACAGCGGGGACTCTCGAAATAATTGGGATGCCATTAAATTGCCCTCACCAGTTGCTGTTAATAAAGCTCTGTTCAACAAAATACCCCACAGACATCGTCTATTGGATAATTTATACCTCTGCTCTCACATAAACAAGTTACCTTTAAATAAGTAATGGGGCCCTAATTAGCTTCAGAACGTCAGTCCTGTTAGCGGCGGTGCCTGGTCTGAGGCTGCGACACACAATAAGAAGAGACAGAATGAGTCAGAACTGGGCTGAGAGACGGCATCACAGTCAGTGAGCAGAAAGTCATATCACTTATATGATTCATCAGGGGACTGTGAAAGGGCTAAACTTCATTTCGATGTAGTAAAAAGAGAATTTCTCCACGTTCAGCCCTGGTTGTGAAGACAGAATGTGCGTCTGTACAAGCTGCTCAGGCAAACAGCCCTCCGAACACATCGGGGACGAAGAGAGATGAAATGATCAGATGGATCAAGCTTCAATCATCAGAGTTCATCTGATCTAACATCTGCACCTCTAAGAAAGAATCCGTTTCTCTGTTAGTGATAAATTACTGCTCATCTTCATCACTGGAGTTTCTTTGTTTCCATTTCATTAGACCTCCTGACACACTGAGCTCTTCAATCACATCTGAGTGGAAAATGGACAAATGCCAAATTGAGGATGGATTGATGCCAGGACGAGTTCTCACACCAGGACTGATGAAACTGTAGCGTCTCTCACTCTGCTGCAGAATCATTAGAAAGTCTCGTCTCGTCTCTGAACTCACACTTGCTTGTTTTTAGTGATTTTCCTCAGTTTCTGGATGGTTCAGGCAATTACTGTATTTCCTGTGTGCCCCTCTCGTCCTTTAAGGTTGTATTTGTACGAAAATCTTTTGAGTTTCCTTCCACGATTCAACCAACGGATAAGCCAACAATCGACCATCCAACCGACCAATTAACCAAGCTAACCAATGTATTTTCGCTATGTTTTGAAAAATGCACCGATTATTGTTGTTTTTCACAACTTTAAAAATTGAAAATCTATAAAAGAAAATGTGTAAATACATATTAGTGTGTTTTATCAATGTCTCATCAGATTGTACATTCATCATATCAGCAGAATGATAATATATATCAGCATTTATTGTCAAATATATGTAGGTATGTGTATATTCCAGATATTCAAATTCAACATTTAAGTTATATTTGTGTCAGTATGTGATGTTTGTTTAGGGTGAAGGTGTGAGTGCTGCTTCAGTGCTTTCTGCAAAGTCAGAACATCCACAACAAACAGTTATTGTTATTGTCCAATCTGTTGATCAGGATTTTATAAAAACTCAGTTTAAACTACAGAAGTCAGAAAATTGAGAAATGTATGAATATTTCTCACAGATTATTTCTTTAAATTGTTAGTTTTGTCTTGAAAATGTAACATTCCAGAAGCTACAATCAGCACATATGACATTTTCTTTGATGAACGACTTTAATATGAAAGGGACTGTCACAATTAATGAGGACATTAATTGAGCCTTCATTAAACGTAACCCCTCGTTCTCCCTCGTCTCTGCAGCTAGAACACACCTCGTCATATATTATGTACCATACTCCACTGCAAGTAGGTCATCACACACTGAGATGTCAGTGCACCTGTTAATCCATTAATTCTGTTTTTTTAGAGGCTTCATAATTATGCAGAATTTGCATTTCATGGCGCATAAATCATACACACTGTCCTTATTGTTGTTGTGTCCACCGGCGTCTAATATACAGAATAACAGCAGCTCAGCCGAGGACATTTTTCTTCACACACACCCAACCTCATTCCAACACAGACACATTTACGTTAACACCTCCCTCATGCATGCGTTAGCTCAGCCCCCTCAACAAGCACACAGCACACAGCGACACACTGGAGACTCATTAATTCAATGACACGTGAGGAAGCTCCCTCTGGGACAACACAACACATGGACATGTCACATAATCCCTCTGACACACATGGCCGGAGGTTTTAGCCAGCCAACAAGGTAACATACCTCTGAGAGAAGAAGAGGCCCGTAAATGAGCAAGGGAAGAGGGGATGTGTGAGAACATGAGATACAAAATAAAGCAACGAGGAAGAGAGAATGAGGGATGAGTTTTGCCGAGGGGAGAAAGTGATAAGTGAATGAGGATGAGGGAACGAAAAAATAAAGAGCTACTGCGAAGGAATCCAATATCTTGAATATAAAGACAGGGTTCTCTTTGGATACACACACACACAAAGATTTATTTATTTCTTTACAAGAAAGGTAAACATTGCAAAGTGTATGGATCCCCTCCTGAGACGGAGAGCAGCACCGAGGTGTAGCTTTGTGTCAGACTATAATATCACAGTGTTGGTGTATTGTACATGGGGCTTCTTTCTGTTGGAGCAATGCATTTCAACACTCGCTGCCTGCGATTTCAGCAGCGAGGATAAAGGGCACTGGCCTGGAAATGGCCAGTGACATTTACAGAGGAGAGGTGGCTGTGCATGTGAAGATCTGGTAGTGAAAAAAGTCAAAGTTTTTGGGACTCGGCGACGTCGCTGCCACATTCTGAGATAGAACATCAATATCCTGTAAGTGATATCAATCATATGGGCACGTAATCCATGGCAAAGACAGATCTGGTACCACTGAATAAGTGATTGTGATGATTTTAGACCAGACTAGTGTCTGGTTCAATCAAAGATATGTATGTTAGGTTAATTCTCCTGACATTGCCCTGGAGCGAGGCACTGGCTTAGATAGAAATAAGTTTATCATTAATTCTTTGAGGAAACTGTTTTGTGTCAGACACCAACGAAGGCTTCAACAAGAGCAGTCCTCCTTAATTCTATCAGGCCTCATCTGATAACAGTCAGCAGCCCTGTGTCTAAAGTCCCTCTGTCACTCTCTCCTGCAACGTTGAAGAAAGTGAGAAAAAACATTAATGATCCATCGTCCATCCACGTTTTGTTAAAATCTAACTTTTGTTTAATCCTGCTGACAAACCGACAGACAGACAAGGATGAAGATGAAACATAACCTCAGCAGAGCTGATGAAAGCCGAGAATATGCTAATTTAAAATGTTACTAAATCATATTCATAATATCTATCTAATATAGATAATATTAAAGTAAAAAAAACTGATACATTTCTTAAAGTGAGAGCGTGCACCAACATTAAAAACAAACAATTTATTGTGGTGGGTCATTTTTTTTAACAATATCTTCAATGGATTTTCATTCTATAAAAGGACATACAAGAACAAATGCCAACGGAGAAGTGTGTGAAGTGGTATATTTAAAGATTTTACCGCTATTGTGTCACACACAGTTTTCCTGAACATGTGATATCTGAATATAATCTGCCACACATTACCTTCTGCATGTACATGCCCCGGGCATACACAGTACACTCATTATACCACACATAATATACAGTATGCTGAATATGAGATGTGCATCACAGGTGCGTTCTCATGAATACATTCAGTGGGACTCACCATGCCCTCGTTCAGTTTGTAGGTGTAAAACATCCGGTGAGCTGAAAACCTGCAGCTGACACACACACACACACACACACACACACACACACACACAGTCTGACAGGTAACTGTTGCTACCGTACACATTCCTCTCAGGTCTTCACAGTGAACACAGGTATACACTGTTGTTTTGAAGGTATGTAAATACACACAGAAGTTAATAATGTGCAGTTGCCAGATATTGACTTTATCAACACAAATGCTAAAACCTTTCCTACAGTCTGGGTCTCTGGGCAGACTGACCCCTCCACCCAGCCTTAACTCAGCCTTTCATCCAGCTGACGTTACATGAAATGCTGGAGAATCCGAGCTGTGGAAGAAGCGATCCATTTACAGCTTCTCGCCCCGACACAAAAGTAACAGGGACAAAGGAAAGTGAGTAAGAGCTTTCCAGCTACATGAAACATGACAGGTGCACTTTCTTGCTTGAGTGTCTCTGAGCAATTACGTTTCAAACTGAGCACGTCTCCTCCACCGGTTGTTTAAAAGTCAGAATAAAGGTCGAGTTCTTTGAAATGTATATCAGGTTTATTTAACATCACTCAGCCCCCCAGGACTCCCTGAAAATCCATTTCATCTTCAACAGGTGGCTCTTCTGACTTCCGACATTGTCTGTCGGTGTGTTTGCTCCGTACTTTGGCGCGCCCTTAATTGCTTCTTAAGCTCTGTCGAAATCCTTGCCCCAAGGTTCGATCGTCATCAGTCATTGTAATTGGTCCAAAAGAAAACAAAGAAATCTCCCCTAGAGATTTTCCCCAACAATATTGACTTGACAAACAGCTTCAGTTAGATGCTGCGCTTGGATTTGCACAACAAATGTGTTCAGAGAGGCAAGTTTCATTCAACTCTTCCATTAAAAGCTATTTCAGATGGTGCAGTGCACCTTGATAAGTGGAGCAGCACAATGGGAGAGTTTTTCTTGATAACTCCTTTGGTAGAAAAATGTTTTTCACCCTCATGAATCTGCCCGGCAAAACCAGGAAAATATAGAAATCCTATCCAAAGCCTCACTGGTCCACCAGCATAAACCTGTTGGATCTGACGTCTGCTCTCTTCACCAGAGAGAAGCTAAATGACATTCAAAGTGGAATGCTTCGTTATGTGTGCGTTTTTAAAGGCCAGGGAAATGGCTGCAGAAGCAGCGGGGCAGGTGTGACAGGGAAAGCAGAGCAGGATGGCTGAACATCTGCTTAAGTGCTCTCCAGCTCACGTAAAGAGATGAGAGGCGAAGCCAGGGAGGAAGTCGCTGGCTTGTAAAATGTCCCTGCAGCGGAGCGTGATAAAACAAACCTTTGACACGGGTTTTACACATGGAGCGAGCCTCGCAGCACGCTTTCTTCAGTGTTCAATCCACATCTCTTACATGCATATTTGTCTCACAGATATGAACAAAGATGGTCCTCTTTCCTGGTTCTCCAGCAAAAAAAAAAGAAAAAAAAACAAATAAAAAAGATAAAAGCCACAAAACAGATGAGTTTGAAGTGACGGAGCGATTAATAATAACTTCCACCACATACTTCTCCATCATCAAGTCATTCTTCTGATATCAAGCAGCCGACTACATAACAACACAAAAGTCAAGTAAGTAAAACCTAAAAGTAAAATGAGAACAGAGGGATCATGTGTCAGATGAGGCTCTAAGGGACAAACTAAACTAAACAAAGCACCACGCCCTGTGCAATCAGACAGCTGCTGATTATATTCCATGTAGACAAATGATAATTGATCACGTTGTTCTTAGATTTAGACAACTTGTGAAGTGTTTTCCGGACATGATAAGATGATGTAACTCTGTCAGCTGAGTTCAGTGTATGTGCAGATGGAGAAGTGGAAATATGAAAATCATTGTCAGTGAAGTTTGCAGCTTCCTGCTGCAGGAAATTGAGGATGAACGTGGAAGAGATCGTATTCATCTTTTCCATCTGCTTCAGTAACAGATGCTAAAAGTTTGAGGTCCACATTATATCTTCTAATATGTGCCATAAAAAAGTCCAGCATGTCTCAGTCGAAACTGAACTTTGTTGCACTCATACTGCAAAACTCCACTCACCACCCAGCGCAGGTTAACTGTGTGTGGATATGATTGTTTGTTGTTTCCTCAACTTTCTGTTCTTGTCTCAGAGAGACCGACTGATGAAATGATGAAAACAAAGTTGAAGGTGAGAGGTGAGTGAGGAGGTCAGTCATTATTTGTGACATCTTCCTCCCTCACCACAGCCTCATTACTTTAATCACAGAGGCCTCCATGCAGTCAAATAATATGATTGTTTACTGTCAGGTGACGGCACGAGGCTGAGGGGGAAATGAAATACTGCCAACTTTCAATCAAACATAATGGCTCGTAACTGTGACGCTCAAACACTGCACTGCCGGGATTTACTGCCGACATGGATTTAAGGAATGAGAGAGATTTATTCAGAGTTTATTGGACATAAATAAAGCGGGCTGCGTCTAAACTGTGACACTTTCCCATTATGACCTCCATCAGTGTTGACTTTGTGGTTGAAGAGGAGAATTTGTGGGCGGCACGGGCGCACGCTTGTCTTGCATTGACCCCAAACTATGTCAGTGAGTGACTGCAGGAGCTGCATGTGTATCATGAAGGCACAGCGGCATTCTTACTTTAGCTTCACGCAGAGGGATTCGTTCAAGTCGACAGCGATACCAGCGAGCGCTGAGAGGCCGTGATTTACTCTGTACGAGCTGTTCTGCCCGGTCCTGCTGGAGGTGATATCATCAGATCCCCGGAGGATTTAAATACAACTTTGGCCTCCTCTCTGTTGATTTAAAGCCGGAATGACATCCTATTATTAGACGCGTAATTCTAGAAACAGAATAATGACTCTGTCTCATTTTAGGCTATTTATGTTTCAATATATCACGGCCACTGTTACGTTTTCACAAGATGACAAAGACAGTCAGTCCAACATGCTGTTAACATGACAGAGCACACTCTGAGTTATATGAAACATTTACATGTTTGTTGTTTATGCTAATCGAGTGATGAGGCGATGACATCATCTCCATCGTTAGCAAATACCAAAAACAGGTAGGCAGGCTGCTGTGTGGGCCAGGTGGCCTTTGTCTGTCTTGTCCGTACCTGGAATATATAAATTATTGAGAACTATAATGTAATTCTTGACAGCATTTCTTTCATTTTTACTGCACAGACCAGTTGCATGCGTTATAAATCCTTTGAAATGATGCTGCTCTACCAATCAAATCCATGACTGACTCGCTGACACACGGAGAGGAATAAGTGAGTCAGAGAAAAGCAATTCTGTGCCGTGCTCAAAATATAGAAATATAAACAGCTTTTAATCAAGAGTGGACTTTCTCACAGGTCTGTTTTTCTCACGGGAAGTTCAAAATCAGTTCATGTCATATCCAAGATCACCGTGATTATTTTAAAAGTGCAACATGAAGTGTCAGTACGAGACAAAGCACAGAGCCTCTCTGAAGCAAACACACCCACAGCATATTATATGTGGCACTGAATCACAACAAGTTAGACATTATGATGTTTTTTTTAACTTAATCTCTCTGAATTTTAATTTTTTACTCGCCCCTGTTAAAGATTAAAAGGTGAAACACTTGAAGCATGAAACTGTCCTCGAGCTTGGATGCACATCAGTCACTCACGCACAGCCACAGGACTCTGACTCAGCACAAACCTGAGCAACGATGTGCAGACAGAGAGGGAACCGACTCATCAAACATACATAAATACCACATCTGAAAGCAAACAGCTCAGAAATGCCAGGCTGCACCTCGAGTCACTGACGAGTCAGCGGCACGTCTGCCGTCGACCTGACAGAAACGTGCGCTGGTTCACTATGTTTTCCTGAATTTTGCGTGAATCAGCGGTGTGCTACTTCTGTCATTTCAGAGATTCTGATTGATTTATCTCTGATCACCCACACAGTGAGGGGTTAAACCATGAGAGCAGCGCAGCAAGCAGACATCCAGATGAAACGTGACAATTCCTTCACTTCTGTCTCCTCTCGTCAGGAAAAGAAAGACATCCCGGTTGAAAGAGTTTGTCGGTCATGTGATCGGTTGAAGGCGCCTACAGTGCAGAGTGATCATAAGAGAGATGTCAGGAAGAACACTCAGGTAAGGGTCTCATACATGTCTCACCTGAGGAGATGTTAGCAGTCCAGAGAAAGCTGAATTCTTAAAACATATATTTCTGTTTTATTGTCCTCATGCTGCAGTGCACTATGAATCCAGACACCATGCTTTTATCCTCTGAACTAATTACTGAAGTATCAGCAGGTGGAGGTGTGGTGAAGTGTAACAGGGAGGGAAAAGAGTTGGAGAGCTTCACAGTGAGAGATCCACACCAGGATAATTAATCTTGTGGAAGCACTGGCAGATTGATTAGCCGAAATAGATTGCAGGTGATATGGAACCTAGTTGTTGCAATGAACCATAATGTCTGCATTATTTCATTTAGTTCCGCTTAATGTACCAGCGCTACGGCACCTTCACGTTACCCGGCGTGGAAAATTAATTGAAGGCTCTCTCAGACTCATACATCATGCTTTGAATGTGTTATTCCGGGGTGGAAGTCACATTCTTTAACTTCAGAGGCAGAAGGATTCACTTTAAAAGCTGCAGCCTGACCCTCACCTGGCGCTAAAGCATTACTCCTCATTTTATGAAGGTTGAGCTTCACCTTTGTGTAATTTTATTCTCTTGTAAAGTCCTTTTCAAAAGGACCATAAAGTGCCTCTGTAGGTTTTAGCTCTGTAGCTTCAGATGAAGTGTACTTCTCAGTGGAACGCTCCACAGTTTTAATAATTTTGGATGTATTCTTTTCCTGCCAGTGCCACACAGTCTCCATCCGTCTTCAAGTCATATGAAAATCAATAAGCGAGCTTGTGAAACTTGAGCAACACCCTGAACTGTGTAATCAGTTACAGTAGAAATCAAGCCAGAGTTAAGTGTTATCATTACATCATCATTACAGGAAACTGCAGATTAAGTGCAGATTGATTTGAATAGCATGTACTGTGTGACCTTACAACAGTAATGTAGCCTGTGAAGCAACACAGATTGATGTTATCAGTGTTTTTATTACATAACTCAATTCTACAAACATGACTGTCATACTTCATGGGAACTAATGGAAACCACTTGCTGCCCCGAATACTAGAAAACATTACCTTTATTTTCTAAAAACAGACACACGGAGGAAACTGAGGACAAACCAGAAAACCACTGGGAACACGTCAGGAACACACAAGGACCGGTAGACGAAAACAGACAAAGCAACAAAGACTAAGAGAGCAACACAGGCTCAAATACAAACTACACTGACGAGGGGATGATCGGTGCAGGAGGAGAGACACTGGGAACACTGGGAACACTGGGAACACTGGGAACTCCATTGACTGTTGGGTGTTACAGTTGTCGATGGATTTCCAGCCGTGTTTAGAGTGAGCACAAGAGGTATATGAAGTTTCTTTACCTGAACACATGACCAAATGTTTTTTGTTCCTAAAACGAACCTCAGCACAAGCACAGCGTTGTGACGAAAGATCTGAAGCGACACAAACCTTCAGGTTGTTAATAAAGAAACGTTCAGCTTGAACTCTTCTGTGGTTTTGCAGAAACGTTCTTGCGATCGTGTCGCCTGCCTTCAAGGGATTCTGGAGAACACTTTTCAGTGGCTCCTCACTTCAGCTTCTCATGCGAGGAGGGGGGGCATCTATTAAACATATGCAGGGATTTCTTTTGTATATGTGTGATTAATATTAATTTTTTCTGGGCTTCTACAGATGGCTTTCAGTTTAATATAGAGTATGGCAGAGTGCACCAGCTTTCAGAAATCAGCACTCGACTGTTAATTAGCTGAGATGAATGCAGTGAAATGAAAAAAATCATACACACACACACACACACACACACACACACACACACACACACACACACACACACACACACACACACACACACACACACACACACACACACACACACACACGGTCTAATTTTCCGTGTGACTGATCCTCAGGAGATCTCATCAGCTGTCCTGGGCCTTCTGTATTCTTCTGAAGCATCTTCTCTCGCTGAAATGTTGTTCCACACTGTATCTGCATAGATACGCATTAATGCACACGCCATCCTTTCTGCCTGATCTCCCACAACATCCCCCCTGAGTTTATCCGGCTTGGTGATCCCATGTTTTACAGCCTCTACACTAAGCAAGGCCATTATGATCTTACAGCATATTTACCCTCCTCTCTTCAGATCGATACTGGGTTTGCATGGCCATGGCCCAGTGGCTCCGCTACGAGGCGTTCCCTCCCATCGAGATGATGCAGGATATTTCACAGGGACATGCAACTTTTAGCCTCACTTCCATCAGATTAGCCCATTTATGCTATTGCACCTCTGACACGTTCAAGCATAGAGCTGTAGTTTTGACCTTTCAGACCAGGTCTGGTTGCATCTTGCACAGCTTTACTAGTCATTTCTCTCAGAGCTGCACTGAAATTGACTGAAGCTTTGGAGAGCCTCACAATTTATCCGACCTGCATCCCAAATGAACCCCTCAGTTGAGGACCTGGTGGTCAAACCTCGTCTGAGGACATATCGAGCAGATTATTGATTTTTAACACTTCGCTTCATCTTCATCAAATAGCACTGAGACCTGAATTCTCCAGAACAGACGGCTTTGGCCATCCCTCCCCCATTCTCTCCCTCTGCCTAGTCCTTCCTGACCTCCCTCTGCTCCCTCCTCCCTCTCCTCCTCCAGCCGACCCTCTCATTGTGGCCGATGCCCAGGGGATGGTATCGACATGAACAATGGTGTTTTCGTTTTTTATCCTGCAGTTGACAGAAATGCACACTGTGTCCCACAAACTGCGGCGCGTAGAGGTCGACAGACACACAAACTGCACCAGTGTGACGATAACAGAAGCGGTTGTGCGTCTTAGTTTAGAATCACAGTAAACAGAAACACGTTCGGTTCTCAGTAGAACTCATTCTTCAGTCTCTATTCTTCATTCTGTTGTTTCCCTCGTCTGGAGAAAAAGTTTATTTACGCCAATCTAAATATGGAGCGCAGACGTCTGAAGGACGGCAGCACATGAAACAACATCAAAAACTTTCTCTGTCACATCTTGTCTGGCTTTTTGTCAGAAGACGTATTGTATTTTTGCGTTGGCTGTAGGTGATTTATGAGCGGAATTACTCTGAGTAGCACTGAGAGTCTGCAGAACATGAATTGTTCAGGGAAAAACAACAAAAACAAAACAATAAGATCAAAAAAGCTTGCGGTGCTGGAGGAGCTGTGAACGGAGCACGGGCAGCAGCTCCTTCTGACTCATCACAAACTAATGTTTGTTCAGTTCCCCAGCAGACGCTCAACAGAGGAACTGCCGGATGTGTTATTTTTATCCTCCACAAACAAGGACGTACAGTCTGGGAGACGGAGATAGTCTCACAGATACCTGCGTGCTGGATTGATATTCCCTTTTGTGGTTTAATCAGCAGCGCTTCGACAACAGCTGACCGCCGCGTCTGACAAGAGTTAGCTGTGGTTGAACCTCTGCTGAATGAATCTCAGAGGGAACATCACGCCGGTGTTTTTCTCCGGGGCCAAGAGGCTCTTTCTCTTGCCGGTAATTGAAAAATAGATTAGACAGAGTAAAGGTGGTGATTATCGGGAAAGTCAAGTTTCAAAGCAGTTTTGTTCATGGCAAACAAAGTTCCGATGACATTGGCAACACGAGGGGAATGAATCAGTGTCTTCTTCCCCTCCGACGGGATGCACACAGGCTTCTGTATCAGCTGACAGCTTTGAGTTTCATCAAAATCAATTCCCTGTTTCACCCTGTTCTCTCCATCAATTCTCCTTTTGTTATGTTGATTTTTATTTTTGTATTCATTAAGTATGTTTGACCTCCTCTCTCTTTATCAATAGTGTTACCTGCATTTTAAAAAGGAGTTACAAAAGGCCAGTCTGTCTGTTTAGAGCTTGATACATTTTTAAAGTATTCATGAGTTAGCCTCCCGGGTTTCAGGCTGGTTTTCCCTGAAAAGTTTTCATTTAAGTTTAAATTCAAAGCGTCTGGAGTTAAGATTGATGTGCTCGTGTCGTTGAATCAGAGCCGGTCTGAAAACAAACTTCTGGGCTCGACACAAAATATATATTTGTGTTTGCATGTGTAAAAAAAGTGTGTATATATGTTAAAACACTTTGAAATAACGAGCTCTGATCATGATGTGCGTCGTCTCATCAGTCGCTGGCTGTGTGTGAACATCAGAGCGTGAGTAATACAATCACATGTCTGTTTCCAGAATCGCCTTCACAACTTTTAGATATGTTTCACACATTAACTTACAATTTAAAATAAGCAGGCGCAACGTGGAATCTGTGGCCGCACAATTCAAACCACAGTTGCTTCACGCCTTGATGAAAGTCCAGTGTTTGACCAGCCTGGTCTCTTCTAAGTCACGAGGTATCGTCCTCTGCTCCTATTAGAATTACAGCCACTATAAGTCGCCACCTAACACTAAATGTATATTGGTCGTGATAAGATGACAACCAACAGTATAAAACGGACAAATCCAGCTCCAACAGGTTTAGCTAAAAAACAAAATCAAAGCGTGCAGTGATCTTCGATTGTCTGACCGTTTTAACTGCCTGACGTGGTGCGCTGTCCCTGTAAGGTCTCTGTGAGTCTACTACACCAAAGGGCATTATCAGCAGCAGAATAAGTGCACGCCCTGGTCCATAGCATCTTAATGTGGTATGCTTCACTGCTACATTCATTCCATACTCTGAGGCGGCGTTGCCCGCAAGGCCACAATCATTTCCCTCAGCACTGGAGGACACGACGTGACTCTTATTTTGCAATCTGTGCTTAAAGAAGCATGAAACATCTCATCAACAGAAAGCGTCTGGCAGTGGCTCGGATGGTGTGTCAGTTCCCTTCCTCACATCGATAGGCTGCTACAAAACCTTGAGAAGACGCGTTTTTTTTATTTTGCGGGCAACATACGGCTAAGAGGCGTGAAAAATCTTACACCCGAGTGTCACAGAGGGATTTTGTTCCTGTCCCCCTTTGTGATAGTTATAAATAAAAAGGTCTGTGTTACTGCACCATCTCCCCCCAGATCTAATGAAGATGGGTGAACGGTCGCTTTTCCCATAAATCCCATATTGCATGTCAATGAAATCCATTTATGATTATTTCTCTCTCCCTCTCTGGCAACATGGAGCAGAGCTGATGGGATGATCACGGGCCATGTAGCGCATCAAATGTGTTTCTGAGCTGCTTTACCCTTTGCCTTTCTAGGGCACATTCTCACTGTCACTTCCTCCTAATGTAGGTTTATTGTGTAATATGCAGCACTTACACAAAGTGTAGTTTACAGACAGTCAGACATCACAGTCTCTTCAGGCATTTCATTTTAATGATGATGAACTGCAGTGAGGAGGACAGAGATGCTACAGGAGACACATCACAGTTCGGTCTTAGTAAAATTCTCATGTATTGTAATTGGTTCATGACTTCTTTGTGTCCAGCCCATTTACCCAACACAGCCTGACAAAAAGAGAAACCTACTGGGAACAGATTTAAAGACCACGCTGAAAATCCCTCATATTGTCACATAAAGTGGGAGCAGCTCGATCAGGCCGAACACGAGTGATCAGACGATCGACACATCAAGCTTTTGTTCCCGGAGAGATACAAAAGAAACTCCATCAATAAAATAACAGAAAAGAAATGACAGAAAAATAATTCCACCCCGGACAGAAGACGGTCCATACTGAGAGGTTTTAAGCCCAACAAGTGATTCAACCATCTAAACAGAGTGTGGAGGTCAAAGCACGCTTCAACAAACAGCGTTTAAAGAGTAAATGACTTGTGTGTGAACACACCTTGATGAATAAATAATGCAGGGCGACGCTTCGCTCTGTTTGCCCTCACTGATCGACTAAACTTCAACACAACCCTCCGGAGAACCAGAGGTGGAGCTGAACATGGAGGGAGACGTTTGTTTTTGAGCTGCTTATTGCATAAAGTTTCTACTATAACCTCACGCAGGCTGTGGAGGCGGGACAAGATGGTTCTCATGACAGGCGTGTGGTCAGGCTCCAGGAACACAACCCAGAGTTAGAAGTGCGTAAAGATGAAGAGTTGCGAGAAAATGTCATGAGACTTGTTTTTGGGTGCTCTCTGGGCTGCCGGAGGAGGAGGAGAGGAGATGGAGGGATGGAGTGAGAGAAACAGCCTCATGTTGAAGTTGTCACCAAGCATTTACTTCTAAATCCAACAAGTTTTGCCAAGCTTTTTTTTAAAGGTGGAAAAACCGAAATTGAGCATGAAATCCTTAAATATAAACATTGAAAGAGCAGCATGTGTGGAGTGAAGTAGTTTTTTTAGCATATGCATAGAAACTAACTGAAGACAGTCACCTAAGATTGTGGGTTCTGTGTCCTCTTCCAAGCAGATGGCTCATTAGAGGTATAAATGTAATCTCTGCCAATCTGAAAATTATCCTAAAACGCATAAAGATGAAATGGCGGCGATCCACAAATGATATCTAGCAATTAGAATGTTGTGGAGGCCCACAGAGAGTGAAGCCGGTGTCAGAATTCAAGTGGAAACAGACGTTTCCTCTCCTGACAATTCACAAGTAAAGTTTGGCTTCTGCTTTTTGTTCACAGCCCAGCAGCTACCAGCAACACAGGACAGAGTGCATTTGTTCCAAATGTCCATGAAGAAACGATTAAACCCATTTAGAAATAGAGAAGAAGTACACACGTTATCTGAAATTCTCATATATGGATTTTATCTGGAGTGAGTCTGACACTGCTTCGTGACAACAGCAGGGGTTTGGTATCGAAGGGGAGGGCCAGTGAGAGTCTGCTGGTTCCTTCAGACTATAATGGAGACATGAAACCATAAACTGAGCCTCCATGTTTACGCCGGCTGGTAGACAGTAATGAAAGCGTATGGGGAACCAGAATCAGCGCTCGTGGTGTCGTTCTGTAGCCATCACAATGTGATATCACAATTAACTTCATGATGGTGAATTAAAGCAAAACCAGTTACCTTCTGTCAGTTCAAGTCCGGATCCAAGGAGGCAAAAACCACAAGCACAAGGAGTTGAGCCTGAAACACAGCTGCCACTGAGGAGAGCAACAGCGAGCCGAGAGACGGACAGCTGCTACATATACTGCAGGCTGACGAGCAGACGAGAGGCAGGTGTGTCGACTGAGCACTGCAGCAAGGTGTGCACACTGAGGTGAGAGAGCCAGGAGGGAGACCACACCCCCCCCCCCCCCCCCCCACACACACACACACACACACACACACAAACACACACACACGTCACAGGTAAGGGTCAAAAGAAAAAAGAAGGGTTGGGATGGAAACACACTCAAACCCAACATGTTGTCTGACTGCTGATGAAGAAATCCCCACAGAAAATGAAAGAACAGGCTTCAGTAAGTTACTCACTGACTGACAGGGCGATAATATTGAGACCAGTTACAAAGAGAACAGGAGTCTTCCCCAAACAAAATCCAGGGACAAACTATGAGTCGTTAACCTTCTTTCTGAAGTTCGTTCTTCAGTCTGGGAAACATTTCTTCATCAGAAGTCGTACGATGTGCAGCTGACATCACAGTCTGGCACCACAGCAAGACTCAATGACGTGTTCAGTCTATCATGTTATTAATAAGTGAACGTGATTTGGCTTTCACACTTTTCTCATCTATTGAAAATACGTTTGAAAGATACACAAAAGAAAACCAGAAGCTTTGATGTGAGAAAATCCCACTTTGCTTTTATTTGAGCCGTGAGAACAAAATTTACTTTTCTATCAGGTTTCAAACCGAAGCCAAACAAGCTGTCAGTGTGACAGCACCACGAACGTTTGACTCGATGAATGAGTACACGGTAGATAACTAAGATCTCCCGCCGTCCCCGTCTTCATCCAGAGGGTCTCATTCAGATGACAAAGGAAGGGAGATTAATCGAGCGGAGGGGTGGAGGGACGAGGGGACAGATCGGCCAGGAATATTACTCTCCCTTGTCTTTTGGATCACTGCCGCTACAGTCGAGGGCGCCTTCTGCACTTTTCAACTGTGCCTCCTTATTTATTATTAAAGCAGCCAGATGAATCTTTCATGCACAGGAAATTAAAGAACACAGTGGGAGGTGTGGTGGACAAGGGCGGCGACAAAAGAAAGAAACGAGGAAGGAATGAGAGGGGAGAGGTAATTGAGGAAACTAAAGGAGACAGGGATGAGGTGAGGGACGCAGACTGAAGGGTGACAGAGACCTTGTACTGTATGTGTGAACAGAGAGGGATGGAGGGAGGAAAGAGGGATGAGGTGCAGATGAAAGGAAGCGCCCCGCTGCTGTGGCCTGGTTTACACCCCCAACAAACAGTGAGGAAACCTTCCTCCTGTGTTCGGCTTGTTCCACACAGTCAGGATCAATAGCTATGAATCATACTGCACATTGTGACACATTTGGACTGAAACTGGGGGTTTGGGTTGAGATCGGGGCATTTTGGAATAATCTAGTTTCATATCTGTGTATTTAAAGTCCAGGACGCGTGCTGCAGACGTATCCTGCCCCAACACGACCGATTCAAATGAACGGATCGCTGTCGGGCTTCAGCAGAGCTTGATGACCGGCGGATCATTTAACTCAGGTGTGTTGTTGCAGGGAAACACCTAAACCACGACCCAGGAGACCCCTCGGAACAGGGTTGGAAAAAATGGGCCATAATTCACTGCATGAACTTCATGTATTGAAGAGCTTAAGACCATAAATGCATTAGGAAACTGTTCACTGAGGTAATAAATGAGAAACATTCCCACTTCTCCAAACCTGTCTGTGTTTTATCTCTCTGTCCCTCTGACTTCTCTTTCATTCCTGCCCCTCATTTTGTTCCTCATCACAACACTATACCTGCCACTTATCCCGAGCCAGTTGTCGGATCGAAGTCTCTCTGTCGCCATGTTGATTTGCCTTTAAGCCCCATTTCCCTGAAATCTACCAGTGAACTTATTTGTGTTCTTTGGGTCGTCCTCCGCTGAGTCTGCTGCCTCACACCCAGCTGACTACTGTTATGTATGGAACACATAATGACTATGATCATCAACATATGAATTTAACTTAAAAACAGTCATCATCCGCTGCTGACAGTATATCTGAGCTGCTATAGTCATGTTTGAAGCTCAGCCTCAGATGATCCCTTTACATGCAACAATCTGTAAAATCAGTAAGTCTCTCTTTGGAAGCGAGCGCCTCTTTATCCCTTTTGATTTAACTGAACACAAACACACAGAATCCATCTTTAAGGTTTTCTCCTGCAGCTAATACTAAAAACTGCAGCTACTGTTATTATCACTCCTCCTCCCAGCCAGCACAGCACAGCTCCCTCCAAATGTCTTTGGCGTCACAGAAAAAAGCTATTTCTTTTCTAGTAACCCTTCATTTCCTGTAATTGCTGTTTTCAACACTGGAAAAAATATGGACAATATGTAGAGATGAGCAGTCACAGTACCACAGTTAATCTGCCCATGTCTTTCTTTTCTTCACTCACTTTGCCCAGGATAGCATGCTAACAAGGCACAGCGTCCTTAATATATCATTTCTTTGGTAGTTTTTGTCCAGAACATCAGATCATATTCATCTTTATTTCAAGACAGATGCCCATAAATCTGTGAGCATCTATAGGGAAAAGAAGAGCCATAAATAATTGTGCTATTTGAGGACGGAGGGCAGAGGTGTGCAGACAGCGAGCGAGTGATACAAGAAATATCAGAGGATGGAGAGAGAGAGAGGGGCTGAGGAGATGAAGGCAGAGGGAGCAGCAGGTGAAGCTCATGGTTTCCTCCCCGAGGCATCAGAAAGGAACAAACCTAAACTGTGAAGAAAGCTTCTATATAGGACCTTCAATTTCACCCAGCCATAAGATAATAGATCGATACTGGGCTGTGCCTTTTTTTCTCCTCTTCATGATGAAATATGATCACAGCCTGTCGCAGCATGCGGCAGCCCACACAGCACATCTGAGAGCACAGGATCTCTGTGGAGAGAGCCGGGCTCCCACAGCCACGAGCCCATACATCACACATCCATAAAGCAACACTGTCCCCCAGTATTACTCCCTCAGAGGGGGGGCTCTCTCTGGAAGCAGGCAAACTTCAAAAGCAACAAGCCAGTACATCTATAAGCCTTCAGCTCCAGGCCCATAAAAGTCTGTCTACAAGTATTTCTTGAGATGTTGGTCTCAGAGGACACAAACCGAGTGCCTGCAATAGATTCTGTATGTGCTGCTATCAAGACCCGCAAATCTCTGTGTACTTAGTCAGAACTGTTATGTTAAATCAATTATTTATTTTCATTTTTTTTTTATTTCTAAAAGACTGTTTTCTACCGTATTAGAATCCTTTTCCATTTGCTATGAACACAGGCAGGAATGATTCAAAGCAGAGCCAATACAACTCATTCTCCAGTTGGTATTTGCAATTTAGTTTCTATAATGAGGTCGTGACATGAATGTACCACATGTTCCAGTCCGGCAGGCTGCGTCATGTCGTCCCGCGCTCCCTCCACCTGTGTCACTGGTGCATTTTGGTGCCATAGCCAAACAAAGCTGTTGTTGTTTGTTCAAGCTGATGTCCATGTCGACTGCATGGACAATACTTTATAACACAACTAACACCGAACACAGAAAACAAGTGGTTTGATGGCAGATGGTAGTTTTACTGTTGATTGTGCCTCTTTGATTGTCTGATCAGACAGATATCTATAATTTACCAAGGTAAGATATTACATCTTTGAGTTATTTTCATATCTCTTACATACTAAGTAAGATGACATATGAACTTCTGTAAATCAGGGACCGGCGAGTGTTTACACAATCTGAATGTCGGTGTTCTTTCCATCCAGACCTCACTCACTGATGTCGGCTCATTACTAGTTCTAACCGCAGAGCCAGAACCAAACAATGAACCATCAGTCAGTGTTTGGTCGTGGAACCAAACCTCTACCTCTCTGTTCTGTAAAGGTGCTACATGGTTGCTTTGTGTGGGGCACAAGACGAATGAAGGCCTCTGTCTTTACTGTATGTGTGACCTCTCACAGGAGACTCCATGGTGGGGTGACAAAGTGTTCACTTGCAGCGCAGACAGCACCGCCCCTGTGGCCCATAAAGTCACATGGTCCCGGCAGCGCCGCCTGTGAGAGCCATAGATCTTGATCTTCGGAGCAGTGGGGGTACAGCAGATGTTTGGGGAGCAGGCTGAAGTTGTGGCCTGAGGGACTGCAGGGAAAAATAGTTGCTAAAGTGAATCATTTGTCTGTAGACATGAGTCAGTTTGTGCTGTGTTAGGATTTTTGTGGTCTCAACACTGAGAAGGAGCATTTGGATCTTAATAGGAACAAAGTCAAACAATTAGCACTCAATACTGTGTCTTTAAACTTAAAACGGTGTCCCTGATGCTCCACTTTTCGTCTCGCCTGTGGCTCTCACGTTGAGTCAGTTTCTTTAAACACAGTTTAGAGTGCGGGAGGAAAAGTGGGTGGGGTGGGAAAGATGTGCTGCTGCTTTGCGCTCATATGCCAAGACGGAGTGGGATAGATGCTGCTTGTTTGAAGATTTGCTCAAGTGAGAGAAGACAGAAACCTTCCCGCTTCACTGAACATTTGCTAATTATGAGTCCCTCTCGAGAAGAGATATCCACCAAGTCTTCATCAGTCTGAGACTATCAGCACTCACAGGTAGTTGTTGACAGACAGCAGCATTATCTCTGAAGGTAGCAGTAAACATATGGAGGAGGTTGGGCTGATTAAAAGTTGTGTGGCTACACAATCATTATTTTAATTCAGATTAGTTAAACAACCCGCCTTTCCCTAACGCTCTCTAACACCTTCACATCAGCTCACTTAGGATTCCATGAAGTCAGTTCCAACAGATCTGTTCTTTCATGGAGATCAGAAAAGACACATAGACTTTGAGACATGGCATCAGAACAGAAAGGCACTTTCATTTCTGACCCTGATGATTTCATGTCATCTGAAATCACTGTGTCCTCTGAACCTGGATTTCAGTCTGTGGTAAACATGAACAGAATGATTGTCAAACACTCACAGACACGTAATCCATCCGGCATGAACCAAACTATCATTAAGCCAAGTGTCATTAAGCATTCCACCTGTATGTGACATTTGGCTGAATCATGATTGATTTGGACATGTTCTGTAGTGAGACGGGGCAAACAGAGGAAAATCAAATCAATCAATCTGACATTTAGCTGGCTCACTGTCCAACCGCCAGCAAAGGTCTGTTTACATGCATGTTTGTTTTTCTGCATGGACACGTGTGTGTGTGTGTGTGTGTGTGTGTGTGTGTGTGTGTGTGTGTCACCCAAAATGTGGTGGTATGAAATGATGCTAGAATGCAAACTGCTGTGTGTGGAAGAGGAGCAGGAGAAATGTCTCACATGAAGGAGACGCTAACTATCAGCACTGTGGTCAGAATATATTTTGCAAAGTTTTTTGGCTTTAATAAATGAAAACTTCAACTTATACTTTCAAACAGTGCCAGATCGTCCCATATAGTCCACACATATAGATAATGAAGATAAACAATCAGCTTGTATTGTTTCTTTAACGACCGCTGACATTTATAACACACAGTTCCAACACAAACAACTAATGGATCCACAGTGTTTCACACAGTAAAGCTGCAGTAACAGTAAGATAAACAGTGAACACTTCAGATTTAATGCGCTCTGCTTCATGCCACGGCTCCTGATCAGTGGCTGCCGCAGCTTGTCTTCACATTCTCAGTCAGCTCCTCCAGGTATGATCACTTCTGGCTCTACTGAACATGGCGAGGCTTAAGAAGGGTCATTTGGTTTTAGACTGCTGGTTGAACAGACGAGCACTTTTATAGCATCAACGTGAGCTTTGGAAACTTGTTAAAGAAGAAAAACTCCTAATAGATAATTGACATACACAGTGAGAAGCCACTCTTGCTCTGTTGATGTATGACAGTGTAATGCAGGTGGTCTATTGTTCCACGTGGCTTTAGGCTTGTATATCCTCATTCACTCCTCACTCTGTACAGAAAGCCTTCTACAGTAACACAGTATCCAAGTTCACACTGAACACAGAAGCTGTGAAAGTGTGTTTTCCCTTTATGTAAATTAAGCCCTCCGTTCTCTTACACCTTCTCTCATCCTACACACTGTTCTTCATTAGAACTTTGTCTTCTCGTCTCCTCTCACGGTGGTGAGTTTAATTCCCTTCCCTCTGCCTCTACGTCTCTTTCTGTCACTCTCGTCCTACCGCTCCTGGTTTTCTCCTCCTTTTTCCCTCTCAGTGTTTCTAATGACATCTCAGCTTCCTCCAAACCGAGAGTCCAGTCCGTAATGGCCTGAGTCATAACGAGCTCATTTAAAGGAGTGGAACAGAGGGCAGCTGTTGCTGTTCTGACAGACAGCCATTTAAGAGCAGTCTCTACACTGCAGGCTGCCTGTCAACCGCTCAACTCGCCAGCCTGCCATCTTTTTCTCTCCCTCATGCTCTAAAAGCTCTCCTCCCCCATTTTCCCACTTGGCTCCCTCATTTAAAGAAAAAAACCCATCCAACATGGCTGACTTGCTCTCTTTCTGCTCCCCCACACTCCTGCTCTGTCAATCACCTCTCTGCGGCTCTGCCTCATCATCCCTGCCCATCACCTGCTGCTCCATCTCATTCTCAGCTGTTCTGGTCCTGATGATGACATATGAATCCGGGTCTCCTAATTGTGGAGCCGCAGTCATACAGAAAAACCATTTGCCGTAACGAATGGACCTCTCGTCACGCTGATGAGAAGTAACGGTCCTTTCATTGCGGGATTCATCTCGATGGCCCTGTTGTCTGTTGGCTGGTGGAGAGGTTCCTCGTCCATCAGCAGAAAGGAAGGAGGTTGTAGAGGGAGACACCTGAGATGAAACCTCTCCTGATCCTCCACAATTACTCCGGGCTTCCAGCTGCCCCTCAGGCTTCTCATTGATCTTTGGTAGTTATGAACTCGGTTGAGATTGTCCCGAGGTGCTTCCACCTCCCCCACCGCCTGCTTCTGTATTCCCCTCTGCTGTGTTCACCTCTGCCCACTGCCTCCCCCTGTTCCCATCCTCATCAGAACTAATTGGGGTTTGATTGCTTGATTTGGGTTTTTATTTTTTCTATTGCTGCTCCATTATTGGTTTAATGAAGACTGCTAATTATGGAAGATGGAATGATGTGGAGGGGATTAAGGAAGGAAGCGACTCATTTCACTGATGTCCTCAAAGAGCCTTTTCAGCACTTTGACTCGTCATAGTGGGAACAGAACAGGTGTAACTGAGGAGATTAATTTTGGTTTCCATTTAAGATTTCTAACAAGTGGTGCCAGAATCATGAACATGCACACCTGTTCCACGTAAATGATAATCAGCGAATTAATGCTGCAATTAATGTGGCATTAATTCGTTTTTGGCCACTGGGGGCAGTGTTGTGCAGGTTCAGACTTAACAAGAGCTCGCTCAGTGTTCAACCCAATAAAATGACCTAGGTCACATTCATTCTCTCTTCTTCTCTATTTCTTCTATATTACTATATGAGATCAAAACATGACATGATAAGACATGCAGGTTATCTCTGGGAGGCTTCATGAGAGAAACTTATCTTACCACTTTGTAATCCAGCCTTGTAAAAATAAATACATAATGACACATTCAACACTGAACGTTTCCTGTGATTAATTATCATTTTTTTGAGTTGAAAACAGAGTTCTTGTTGAGTTTGGTTTGACAACTTCTGACCCATTTCACATGACACTTCATCCTGTGCGTTGTTAATGTAAAAATACTCGTTATTGCAGCTTTTAATCATTATACCTTTGCTTTTTCTGTGAATGTAACCAGACCCAGGAACACCGACTCAGAACAAGATAATGAGCATGCAGTTGGGATTTCATACAGCTCTTAAAGACTGTCAGAACTATAAAGATGATAATAATGTTTGTTAAAGTCACACATTAAATGGTCTCTGCTCTTTACTGTGTCTTTCACTAGAACTGTTTCTGATTTAATTAGGAGCTCCAGTAAAGTGAGTGAGTCAGCTTAGCAGAAAAGATACTGGAGCTGATGAAGTGCATCTAGAAAAGACTTCTACTTTGAACAGATATTAGATATACTATACTATAGTATATATATATATATATATATATATATATATATATATATATATATATATATATATATATATATATATATATATATATGTATATATATATATATTAGTCGGGAGGTTGTTGGATTTCACACATTACAGAACCAAAATGTGCATCACTGACTTCTTGTACTGTAGAAATCACTGCTGCTTCACTGAAACATAGTCTACATTTAATGCTTCTGATCTAATTATTTAAAAAAGATTACAGTGTAATAATTTAGCCCTTAAATTCTCAGGTTTCCTCAGATGTAGCTGGCACTCGTGTTCTCTACTCAAACCTTTTTCTCTCCATCCTCTCCCGCGTCTCTCATCTCCCCGACACTTCAACTCTTTCATGGAATTAACCGTGCACTTCTTCTTTCTTTACTTTATGTGGCCTCACTCTCTGAGTTTCTCTGCTCTCACTTCTTCCTCACCTGGCCATTGCCTAAATCCTCCTACACACTTTGCCAGCCTCGTCTTGCGCTCCCACTCCCTCTTTCGCTCTGTCGGGGTTGCCTGTGGTTTTATTACTCTGGCAGCTGCAGTGTGATATCGACCTCCCTCCACCTCCAAGTAAGCCTCTGCTAATAGAGAGACCGAGCAGCCAAATGACCAGGACCAGGTGGACGGACCTCGGTCTCAGAGCGACAGCAGGGGGCACTCTTCAGCCTTCATGCCATTTGTTGCTGCCGCTGCCAGCTTGTGTTTGAATAAAGTGGGCAGAAGGAGAACAACAGTGCTGCAGCATTGTGATTGTTAGTGTGCTTCATATGTGTGCGCTGTGTGCACGTGTGTGCTCATGCAAGGCATCTCTGTCCTTTGCTGTACATGAGAAAAGGGCAAAAGCTTAGTGTGGGGAAGCAGAAGATGAGGTTGATCTCTCATTAATATGTATGTCCTGCTGTGTGTGTGTGTGTGTGTGTGTGTGTGTGTGTGTGTGTGTGTGTGTGTGTGTGTTCTGAAGCACATGTGTCTGGCTCTGCGATGAAATCTAAGGTCATGTTAGAAACTGCGGTGAAGTCAAGTGTGTGCAAATTGAATGAGGATAGATCAAGTTAAAGAGCACATTACAGATGGGAGGGTGGTAATGTTCACTGTAATATCTTCACATCCAGGTTAGAGAATAGAGGTGCTGTTTAAAGTGTGTGTTCTGAAGGTCCAGTGTAAACCATTCAGGAGGATTAAAGGGCAGAAATTGAATTTTGTGAAGGAATATTGATAATAATGTTTTTTGAGTATTGTTTAACCACCTGAAACTAACAACCACTGTGTTATCGGCACTACAGAATTTTACCTTTTCATACCTATAGAGGGAACAGGTCCTCTCTGATGGAGTCCACCATGTTGCACCGCCATCTTTCTATGGTAGCTGACAGCGGACAAACTGAACACCAGCTTTAGGACGGAGAGCTGGTCAGTTCTGGAACCTCAAGCTCGATCCCGGAGTTGGAAAGTCTGTCTTGCTCCCAGACTTTATGCAAAAGAGATTTAAGCACAAATAAGAAAATGTGGTTGGTATTTTGAACAGTCACTTGTTCAGGAATTGTTTTCATCCTCTTTGTTATTTCTCAACAAACGTGAGCTGCGTGAACTAATCCATCGACTGGGTTTCCTCATCTCAACTCAAATGGATCAGTGTTTTTGTTCTTGGCATTCCAGCGGTCCACAGTGATTGACGGATTACATCGAACCATCAGACAGTTTGGCAGATCACTTTTCTTGTTGAAGCGATTTTCTAGAGGAAGGTCGACCCTCTCTCAACAAATTGACATTGGAGACACATCAGACTGTCTGCTGGTTCTTATATCACCGTGAGTGTTTATCACGCGGTCGCTCTGTTTTGGAAATGCATTACAGGCACATCTGAATTTATCCTCAAGAAGCAAAAACCAGTGGACAACGTGGCAAAGACAGTCAGTGTAACTAAGACAGGCCATGAATACAAAACACAAAATACAAAAAAAACAACTTTCCAAATGATGAATTTACTCCTGTCTAAATCCTTCTCATGAACAAACGGATGTCCGAGCAGCAGAACAGATCGACTGGGTTTTTCTTCAGTGAACATGAAGATTCATTACCATTTATACAAACAGAATCTGGTTGGTCAAATGTAGAGAGAGTTGACGCAGACACACCTGTGTCGGGTGGATGGAGGTAGCAGTGAGCGGTGGGTGAACAGATGCAGCCGGCCAACACTTTGTCCTGTTACAAACATTGAGTTCCTGATGGTGAGAGATAATAGACTGAAAAACTGAAAATGTCACGACAGGATTCTGCACGCTGACATTAAAGACGTGCGTCTCCTCTCTGCAGTATGAAGCTGTGTATGAAATACAATGAGCGGCTTCTCAAAGAGCCACTCTTCTCCTCCTTGTTCTCCATCAAGATACTGTCTTATCACTGTACTTTTAAGTACTTTCACACTTTTATGATTGCACTTTGATTTTTTTTACATCTGCCTCTATTTTTGCTTAGGCTGCATGTCTTCACTCCATTAATTTGGGAAACAAATTAGGCTAATCGTTATCAGGTTCATCAG
Organism: Diplodus puntazzo; assembly: GCA_963678695.2. NCBI lineage: Eukaryota > Metazoa > Chordata > Actinopteri > Spariformes > Sparidae > Diplodus > Diplodus puntazzo. The sequence goes on along the minus strand of OZ023167.1, from coordinate 1,045,868 downwards.
TTTTTATGACCTCATCATTATCCTGGAAGAACGACTAATTGTGGCGGGATCAAGGTGTTTCCTGTCTAGTACTGTTAATGGCTGTTAGGAAATGCTTTTAGATTTGTGATGTGGGCTGAATACGTACCGTATGAGTCAGTGCTGACACAAAGGTGTACATGAACCCTCAGTGCTTATTATGCAGAAGCTTCTCTATGTTGCTTTTGCAGGTACTCATATCCACGGCCATGTTGATTAATGGCAGCGGCCTGTAATGATCCATCAGTGCGGATTATCAGCGGTCAAAGTGAAAACATCTATCAGTATTATTATCATTCAGGTTTGCCTTTATTTTTGTTCTGTTGGAAGCTTTAGCAGCTTTAATCTGTGGCTCCAGCAGGAAACCCTGATGGCTCCACATTAAACACTGCAGGATCTGTGTGACTGTATGAGCACATACTGTACACACACGTGTTTGAGCATATGTGTTTTTAGCCACCTTAATGCTTCAGTGACCCGTGCACCTTCCAACTTGAGCTGCAACGTGGCTCCTCACAGAGCGACTCCACGCCACTTCCGTTCCTCTCGTGGTGCCTGAAGGAGCAGCTTAGCGCGAGGGAACCGGTCATCCACCGGTCAGACCCGACTCGCTCGAACTGTTTGCATCATTTTCTGCATTTTAATAAAAAGGACATTCAAAGTTATACTAAGGAGAATATAAACTGTGTATTGCATTTGACTTATAATGATGCCCTGATAAGGAAAGTATGTTTTCTTACTATTGCAGGACTGGAGAACAGAGGGCAGCCAGACAATTCAGGGAAATGTACTGATATATTAATACTAATGCCTCATAGTCACTTAATGGATGCTGCATTGTTTCCTGATGGATATTTGCTATTTAGCTGTCGCAGGGAGAAAAAAAACGACTCGATGCTTCACCAAGCCACAGCCTTCATCTGCTCCTCGCTGAGGCACTTTTCTCATTTTGACCATCAAAGCTCTTTTTTTTCTCTCTGGAGGAAAATATTAAGCAGTTTCTACTTCAAACTGAACATTTGATATACATTTGAAACTGACTACACATGCAACACAAGGCACAGACTCCATTGATCATAGTTATCCTGCTCAATATGTTGGTTGAGCAGACGAGACGAGCCAGTAATAAATATCCCCTCTGAGGTGACAGGGAGGCGGAGCGGGAAGACACAGTCCTGTACTGCAAAGGTCACGCACTCAATAATTAGAATAAACAGCGGGATCATCAACAAGCGTGAGCTGAGAAAGTATCCTTGAGGAAAACATCGTCCATCAATGTTTTTCTTACAATAAATGGGTGAAGGTGTCAAAAACGTCATTTTTTAACTCCTTCAGATCAGATATGTTGTCTCACATGTAACCTGTGCAGCCACAGTCCCACCGGCCGCTGAGCAGCTGCTCTGGAATCAGTCTGATCAGGTCACTGCAACAATAATGGTTGAGTGAAGTAGTTAGTGTTTCACTTCCTGGACTAAAACATCTCTCTGTCTCTAAACTCTTCGCTTCCACTGGTCTTAACGATGCATGTCTCCTGTACCATTCAAAGCAATGAATAATATGAATAAAAATTCCTCTATTATTTCTGTGAACCGCTGTGCTCACCTGAAGAAGTTTACTGTGTGCAGTTTAAAGGAGACCTAGTATGCTTTTTCCTCTCCTTCCCTTTCAGTCCATGTTTTTTTATTTTTAGCTTCTTGAGCATGTACACAGTTTTGAAAGTTCGAAGGTTATTGTCCCAACCCACCAACAGAAAACACTGCGGCCTCGTCAGCAGCCCCGCCTGTGACATTGTGACATGGCACTGCGTCAAGGAGTCACACATGTGCATAATTAATGCTTAGTGGCTAGTTAGGCATGTGTGAGCTGACCAATCAGAGGAGACTTGAGGCAGTGGGCCTTAAAGAGACAGGAGCATCAGACGGGGATACAGTGCTGCAGAACTGGACGGTGTGAGAAAACTGATGTGTTTAAAGCATGTAAACCTATTTTAGTAGTTATCCAAAATAAAATGATGATGAACCTGACAATGAACGCAGTAGATGTCTAAGTCATGACTCGCTGCTTACAGAAACATTTTCTGTTAAAGCGAGTTCTCACCTGCCTTCAGCAGCCTCCACTCGCCCCGAGGTGGCTGTCAACCTGTTCCCATCTTTGCTCCTGAACTGCTCAGCAGACAGTGTGGTTAAATGCCAGGCACTGCTGTAGGCCAGTGCATGTGTGAGCGCAGCCGGGCCGCTGTGCTCTGCAGGTAGGGCAGGAAAATGCATTATTGATAGTGTTTGAGGTATGCAAAGCAACGCACGGAACCTCTTTGATCTGTCAGAGTCGCTGTGTCGCCTGCAATCTCCCTCAGATTCAGTCGTGTGCACACAGCACCGCCAGGCAAGAGACACAAATTTCTCCTTGATCACTTCTTCCTTTTATCTTCTTTTTTTTTCCCTCCCTCTTCTTTTTCTATTTAGAAGACACCGCCCCAGGAACAATTGTTTTGGTATTTGTCTTCCTCTGTCATCGGTAAAAGAGGAAAGAGGGAGAGTGAGAAGAGGAGAAAAAAGCCATTATGATTCCTCCGGTAATTGCAGAACGATTGAAAATTGAACAGGGGAATTTGCTGCCAATTAACTGTATATTCATAAGGTACTCTTATCACACGAATTGAATTTACATGCAGAACGATGCAGCATGTGTCGGAACAGGGGGCATAATTGCAAAGCACGGCCAAGCGAGTTATGCAAATGGTGCTCATTTCCCCACAAATTTGAAGTGACTTAGCCTCTTCCCATATTCATACAATGCCTTAATAACTTAAACATACGGTAGCACCACTGTAATTGCTGCCTTAGATTAAAGTTTCCAGTGCTTAGGTGGAAGAAATGAATGTTCTCGAGGCTAAAAACAGACGGAGAAATGAGAGCAAACAACAAAAACACTCCAAACTACCGTGTCGGATATTTCCAACCTCACTTTGAAGGATTTGTTTGTTGTGGTTGTTTTTTGTTTTTTTTCCAACAGGTTTGAAAAGATTAGCGCTAAAAAGGCACACATGTTCTTTCAAAGACTTAATGCTACATGAACTTTATGGAGCATAATCGCAGCTACAGACGCGTACGTGTGTGTGAAGTGAGATTAGGGAGGCAGATATCAGCAGCAGCACCTGCGGCCCGTTGTGTCGGCCTGTATGTGTGAACGTGGACCAATGTTTGTGTGTTTTACTCACAGGTATGCGGCAGTGAAGAGATCAAGCTTATCCTTTGTGACAGTCACTTTTAAGTCCTTTTTGAAACTGGGTGGTTCAATTTACCAGCGCCGGCCCGCTCCGACCGCATACACCCACACTCCGACACACACACTCTCTCACGGTCACACACACACTCCTCTGATAGGCTGTTGGACAAACCACTGACCTTCACTTTGCAATCTCTGGGGTCGATCAGCAGGCCATTCTTCCATGTAATGTTTACATCTCTGTGGGCTATTTGGCCACAATGGGGAGATTGCCTTTGGTCAACAACCTGTGTCCACAGTGGTCATTTTCCCCGGCGTGGCCCGAGGGAGGAGGCCATCAAAGCTGCACGGCGCCGCGTCACTTTCTACGTATTGAAAGGAGCGAGACATTCAGGTCAGGGGAACCAAATGAAGTCGGATTCCTTCTGATAAACTTTGTTTTGCTCTGTTTTAACAACCCAATCGCCAAAATGTTGGAAACTTACGTTTCAGCAAACCGCAGACGTGTTGAAACTTTATATTTCTTTAGGTTCAATTTTCCATTCTGTCTTTTTAGATTTTATACCATGTACTTGGCTTGGTTACTTATATATTTATGTAATAGTTATGGAACATCTCCCTCACATATGATTAACAAAGCGCTCAGCTGTTTAGATCTTGTTTGCTTGATGTCTCTCCTCCACCGCGTCCTGATCTGATGCTTCACTCTCTTCACCGGCAGCAGACGCCTCCGTCGCTGTCCTGCTGCCCTTCATGGTTGGAAGTGTTTCGCTGCTTGCCGAAGTTTGAAATGGACCACAGGGTTCTTTGTATCTATGACTGAGACTTACCTGTCTCTCATCCTCCATCCCTCCGCTTTTTGACTGCAGTCGACCTGTCCTGACACACGTACATTGTAAGACAACCTTGCTATAGTAACTGTAATATTATTGCTTAATTCAGAATGTTAATCCTTTACACTACTCGTCACTGAAATTATACTATTACAGCAATATGTTACTGAGTAATGCGTTATTGCCCAACGGTGGTTATGGCCGCCTCGTTAATTTCTGAGAGTCTTAGCTTAAAAAACATCCAATTAATACTGTATATGTGTGTTCTGCAGACACGTGTACGGCCAACGCTTCATCCTGTGTCGCCTCACATGAAGCATCCGTACAGAACGTGAGGTTCTCCATATTAATGTTTTCATATTAATGAGGAAATATTATTGCTGAAATCTCTACGACTCCTTAACTGGATGAAGCTCACTGAAATTAAATCTCGTGTTATTTCAAGCAGTGTAGTTGGGATATAAATACAACGTAATTAGAGGTTTAATGAGCGTTAATTCATTATGATTAGCATAACTGGTTATTTTTGATCATTGTGCTTGTTTTACAACATTGTAGCACTGTGTCTCTCAGCATGGGTGGTTTTATATAGTTTATTTAATTACCCAGATATCAATTATTACTTGTTATTTCCTGAGGTGTCTGAGACTAATAACTGACAACACTGGAGGTTGTGATTTTTTATTAGCAGCATCTGCTGGAGCTTTGTGAGAACTTCTGAGTTACTGAGCACCGACATCAGAGAGGCATTCGGAAGTTTTATGAATCCTCAGTTTGGGTGGTGTGTTTGTGTGTGTGTGTGTCAACATGTAGGTGTGTTTTATCATTAGCTGAAATAGAATGTGATCAGACAACTGGCTATCCACTGCCTTTAAACATTGATTGGAGTTTTTGTTAAGCACAGTAAGGAAATGAGAGAATGCTTTGAACCCAGTGGTTCGAAGCCGAAACAAAAGGGAACACGTCGGCCCGCTTTGATCAGAGTCTGCTTGAATAAAGGATTCACTAGTCGTTTAAATCTGTAATGCCGAGATGCTGCGAAGTTTAACAACTTCAGAAAATTATGCATGAGCTCCCTGCTCCATTCACAGCAGAGAAAAGTCCTCATTACCACCCGGTTTACATCCGCTTGACGACTATGAATAGTTTTTTATTTTTTTTTTCAAATGGCTCAATTCATGAATGTTAGGTAATTTGTTAATTAAGCCATGATTAAATCATTCTTAAAATCCAATCCTCTGAAATCCTCGGAAATCTGTTTGCCTTGCTCTTATCAATGTAAAGCCAAAATACTGAATTACATAACAGTCCCCACCAGACCCAGGACCGCCTCATCTGAGGCTTCCCCTGTGCTGGGAACACGTTTTATAAGCACTCGGAGCCCCGGGAACAGAGCAGCCATGTAAATAAACCATGGATCAGCTTCAATGTATTGTTGTAGTATTATAAACTAGAATTTTAGCAGCTCTTGTTACTACAATGTGCAACTTTAGATGTTTTATAACTAAAAAGGGGGAAAAAACCTCATGGAGAACAGGTGTAAAAGCAATACTTCTGTGGCCTCACGGATTCGAAAATCAAAATATGCATGAGAGCATCTGTGTGTGTGTGTGTGTGTGTGTGTGAGTGTGTACTGTATAACATTAGTGAAGTGTGTGTGTGTGTGTGTGTGTGTGTGTGTGTGTGGATCCACAGGGACTGGAGTGAGAGCAGGTGTACTGTTCCGTCTCGCAGCCATGCCAGGACACACAGACGCACCGTGCCAGCCATGTCCACCTCTCACCACCTCTAATCTCCCTCTGTCTCTTCTTATATTTCGCTCTTTCTCTCTTCACTTTGCCGACTTATCTCCAATCTCTCTTTTTTGTCCTCCATCCTTACTTGTCTGTTCCTCGTGTTATTCAGCTCTCCTCCTCCTGCTCCCAGATGAGCTAAATCCCACGACACCCTTCACGTCCTTCTTCATTTGCATTTCCTGCCTGTGCCTGAACCTCATCAGATGTCCTCAGGTTATTGTGTGGGCTCTTTCACGCCCATGAGGAACACTGGTACTGTCATAATTGTTGTTCCATTATGTATCATTAATGGGACTGTGAGGCTTTGTTAATCCCAGGAGGAAAAGTCTTTGTTATGGACTTCAGTTAGACTACTAATTAACACTAAACATCACTAACATGTAGTCTCAGTAAAAGGACAGTAGTAAACATAATGTCAGCTGTCCTTGAAGGTTTGTGCAGGTCAGTGAATCCATCTGGATATTATGTGCATTTTCCTAAACTCCTAAACAACCGACACTGCAGATCTTTTTGAAACTATACATCTGCATTTTGATTTATACAAACAAACATCAACTAATGCAGTGACCAGGATGAATTAAGTTAATTGAAGGGTGTCGAGACATGAGTCCTGATGAAAACACTCACCTGTGTTTTACTTTGTCCTGATCTCTGAATTATACAAACTTATAATGTTCTTGAATATAAAAACACTTTGCTTACCTCATCTCATTGCTATATTACACAATAAAATATAGACAAGCCTTCACTGAGACACGCCAGACTTTCATGTTTTCCCCTCAGACTTCATCCTGCCGTCCAAGCCCCGCCCCTTTTAATACCGCCTTTCTCAGCTCCCCGTTGTCTTCCAGGCTCCCTCACATATATTAAAACCCTCCAACAGTCACAGCCACCTGCTTTATAGCCTCACTCCATCTTCACCACATGTCATCAAATACACACACACACACACACACACACACACACACACACACACACACACACACACACACACACAACACATGCACGCTAATTTAGCCACACGAGCTAGAGCCCAGAATCTAATCAAACCTTCCCCTCCGCGCTCAACCTCCGCTCTGCTCGTCTGCACCCTGCTTTCACTCCAGCAGCCAATCACACACACACACATACGCACACACATACGCACACACATACACACACACACACACACACACACACACGTACACACACACTCTCTAATGTCTCCACAGATGCATGGCCACTTATCATCACCCATCTCTGCTACCTTCCTCCACATCAAGCCCTCACTGGAAGTACTCCCATCTGTTTTACTGCGTCTGTGTTTTCCTCTCTGCCCTCTCAGTCAGTTCAGCCGTCTGGATGTTTTGCTTTCCATTTAAATGATAAGTTGGATGTTGTAGGTGCCCCTCTAGTGTCATTTCTGAAAGATCCCCTTTGGCATAGTAGTAGAAAGGTCTGGTGAGTCATATGCAGAGTTTTCTTGCAGGACAGCAGGCACTGGGGACGCTGAGTGATGAAGCGCCAGCAATTGTTTTAAAGGTACGTTGCGTAAGTAAGTTAAGCAACAGACATGACTCAATGTTATTTTTACACAAAGTTTTAGTTCTGCGCCCAAAGTTAGCCAACCACGACTGACGATGTTAAACAGAGCTGAAGAGTCATAATGTGTCATTTCTATCTTAGAGCTTTATTTTGAAAAACCTAAACAGATGTTAGAAGTAGTTTTTGTGTGCAGCGTGACCGTGCAGCCCTGCAGGGGTCGTTCAAGACCACTGACCGAGCTGCTGTTTGTCATGAGCTGGACACGTCATCAGATTCTTTCTCGTTACATAAACAGACAGAGACTGTTGGAGGCTTTTACTTTGTGTTTCACTGGACTGAACTGTGTTGGGCCACAACAGACTGGAGTCACGTGTGTGGAACATCACACATGTAAACAGGTTATTGGTAACAGGTGATAACAACCTGATTGGGTATTAAAGGGGCATCATCGAAAGGCTCAGTCGTTCACAAGTGAGGACGAGTTACCACTTTGTAAAACACACAGTTGTGTAACGGAAACATCCACGTGTGTTCAGAACACTGTGCTACGTTGTGTTCGTCATTCCGGTTCCTGAGGGCGTCATGAGCTGCATGTCTCAGATGTTTGATGCCGAACTCAAACACACCTGATTCAAATGATCAGCTCGTCATGAAGCTCTGCTGAAGCCTGATAACGAGGCTTTTATTAGAATCAGGTGTGTTGCAGCAGGGACACGTCTGCGTGCAGGGCCGGGCCTCAGGAACACGAGTCAGACACACCAGTATAACCTTTCTACACAGCTGCATTTGTTTTTACATTTAGGTTTCACACAGCGTCCCATTACTTTTGGATTCGGGTTTAGATCTGAGGTTCATTAGCGAGCAACCAATTACTGTTGTCACAGGCAGCAATCGACACAATCACACGACAGAACAGGCTTTTAAAATCTCATGATCAGACTGAGGACGTGTATTTTAGATCATGTCCCAGAGGGGAAAACTTAATTTCACAAGTTGCCAAATTATTAAATGTGTTGCACATGATTTAATGAGTATACTTATCTCTCTCTCTCTCTATTTTTTTTAGCCCGGTACTTTGTACAAAAACACATTTATTCTGCGCTGATATTTCGCTGGATGCAATCAGGTCCAACCACTCAGAATCAACCCCGTGACATTCAATGTTCTCTGCTCTGTCATACACTTGTTCGCCTTCTGCTGCTAACTGCCTGGCTACCTCTGCTGCTGTTGTTTGTGCTGCACATTTGAGGGTTAGTGGGTAAAAAGGAGCGAGTCAGCCAACAGAGGATTAATCAAGTGGTTGACATCTGTGAAGCTCCACTACAGTAGCAGCGGCCACAAGAGGCCGGAATCAAAGCTCGCCAATCTTCACGCCTGTGCCTGCCTCTGCCTCAGCGCTGCCCACATATGTGAGTAATTGGTCAAATGCAGGAGATTATGAGTTCACAGAAATTGTCCTTTAATGTTGGTCCGGATGACCTGTTTGTCTCCTTTGAACACGGCCTGCAAAGCACAAAATGTGAAGCGTGGCTTGTGCCCGGGGCGTTAAACAGTGTGTGTGTGTTCATGTGTGCATGTGCTGTGTGTACTCGGGCCTGTGAATATGTGAGCATGTGTACAGAGCGGCTGAACTGTGCATGTGAATTGCCTCCCTGTCTCTGGCATACAGATGCTCTTTTGATCCGTGTTTGTGTGTCCATTCTTTCATACTTGCTCGTGCTTTTGTGGTTTCACAGATGAATAAATGTATGGACAGAGTCCCACGGGCGCAGCTTTATTACTTCTGGTTCATTGTGCAGCATAAACACCGTGACAGCTTGATTTCTTTTCGCTTGGCTCCTGTCGTTCTTATCTGATGTCAAAATGAAAACAGCTTCATTTGTTATTCACTCGCTCCTTGCTTTGTACGTGTTCTCCCTGACATCTCTATCTTTTTTATTTTCCCAAGTAGGACCGCTCGGAGATCTTATGAAAAAGTATATTTAAATCCTTGTATACCCACATAACTGCGGGACAGACGACCACAGTAATCACTGTTTACAGAAAATAATCATTGCTCGTGAGTACAGGATTCACTTTCTGTCAGCAAAAGGTGGATGTGTTGTGTTATCACAAAAAGTCATTGATGAACAACCAAAAATAAAAGATTGCGTTATCAAACGTTCCTACAGCTTGTTTAGGTATAAAACCACTCACATGCTACATTTTAGCTTGATTTCAGAGTAGCCCAACTTTCCCTGCAATTGACAATATGTGAGAGATTAAATACAGACTCTTTCAGGGACACATCAAATAGTTAAAAAACAAATACAAACTAGGTTTAAAGGGGAAATCCACCAATTAGACACGTTAAAGTGTGTTTACAGGTCTAAGAGAGAACCACATCAGGGCTGAAAGGAAGGAGTATCAAGCTGTTGGTGTATCAACAGGAAGCTGCATGTAATCTAATAAATAATAATAATATATAATAATAATAAATGTCACTCAGTAGCAGTGTTGCATTGTGGGTAATGCAGGTGACAGGTCCTGGTTTGGACAAGCAGTCGACGTGGCACTCCTGTAACACTGTTGACTCGATCGGTCTATCACCTTTTTTATTCCATGCATTCTTCCTCCTTTTCAAAACCTGGTGCCTACATTACCCATAGTGCAACCTTGCAACTAAGTGACATCACTGGAGGCAATATATCAGATTACATGCAGCTTCGTCTGGAGCCACAATAAGCTTTATATGCAGTCGTGTCCCCCGAGACCTGCAAACACACTTTAATGTGTAAAACTGCTGGAGCTGCACTTTGAGTCTAGTTTTATTTGATCTTTAATTATTCAACGTGTGACAAATGTAACAGTAATGATAAGTAAAAGTTTTTAATTCAGTTTTAAAACACAAAATGATTTTAGAGTGACTGAAACATTAACTCTGCAGTTCAACAAGCTAAATGCGCCATTAACAGCTCTTAAACGCGGACCTGAGTCTCCAGCATGAAAACTCTTAATGGGCGTTAACAGGCTGTTTGTGTTTCAGAACATTTAGTGATTCATTACAGACGTGATCCGCTGGCATCAGGGTGACTGGATCCTATTTAGAGCAGCTTCATTAGCACAGGGTCACCAGGTGTTCTAACGACGGTGGGGATGAAGCACGGAGGCAAAATGTTGACGGCAGTAACATCATCATAACTGATTAAAATAATGTGTCTGCAACTGATAGGGGAACTGATCTGCAAACACATTTTGGTGTTCTTTAACGCGTTGCAGACCGACCGGAATGTAAATGAGTGAGAAGGCAGGAGCGGTGTTTACTCACAGGTTCAGGCAGAATACCAATCGGCCTGGAAAGATATTACAATGCAGCGCAGCGAGTTCCTCTCAGAGCTGCTCAACACACAATGAGGAAATGAGATAAGTCACTGAGGAGTGAGACCAATATCGTGCTGGTATATTCCTCCCTGCTGGTCTTTAGATATTAATGACATGATGCCGTTTGGTTACAGAAGAAGAAGATGATAATACAATCAGCAGAAAATGAAATATGAAAACATAATTAAACAGTGAATGTTTGTATTGTTATGAGCTGTTAAAGTCGAGTTAGAACAAGTGCTGCTCATGATTTTTCCTGCCTTCTTCTCACTTCACTGGTTCAGAGAATACAAATCAGCTTTTAATGATTTTCTTCTGCGGTCGAGGTTAAAGTGCCTTAAAGCTCAGCGGTTAACAACTGACCTGTGATTTCCAACCCCAAAAAAAGATTTCTTTTACTGCCACGAGAACAACTAAAATCTAAGACGAGACACTGAACAACATCACCAACAAAAAAGAATGTACATTTATCAAAATGACACGCAGCTTTTATCACACGGAGCTGTTTGACGCCGTTTGCTGTCTGATTGTAAAGGCTCAGATTCCATTTCCTGCCACTCGGGTCTCACAAAGCTGTTTTTTAATGGCGTTGTTGTTGTTGACCTGCAGTCTTGTAGAAACATTAACAGTCTGAAGTTTGTTCTCGTTCACGACAGAAAGTAAAAAAATGTCAGGCAGTGAAGCAGGAAGTTAAAACACCTTTTACAAATGAAAAGTGGAGCAAAATCCTGCAATAATTATTCAAAAAACATAACAAGTCAGCTTTTTCAATGGAAGACACGCGGGTTCAAAGAATAGTTTGATTAAAAAGATATGATTCATATGTGGCAGCAGATCTTGACCCATTTGAAAACCTGTGGGACGGTTTTGAATTGTTGACAGCGCTCTCTTCCCTGAAAGAGAGAGAATTACACACACATACGGTTTGTAAATCTGTCTGCAGGCATGTGTTACATATCAATGAGCCTGATTCTCTACTCCCACAGTTAAACAACCTATTGCTTATCAATACTTCAGCCTGCTCACCAGCTCTGTTCAGACACAGACACATAAGGTCAGAGCAGCCATCTTTAAGCATGATGGATTCAGTATGCACAGCTCTTGTATCATTAAGTTCCATTTGAACCTGTAAATAATCATCTGCAGTAATTACTCAGGGATCAATGATTCAGTTCAGAGTGCTCATATCGAAACGGATTTAATGACAAGAACTCTCCGAATGCAAAAGAGAATAACGTTATGGATTCTGTCCCAGTCTCTCTGAGGATCAGAAGACATGACTGCTGATACCGCAGGTAGAAACATCGTCCTCGTTTAGATTCTAATAGCCGATAGAATCCTTCCATATGTATCGATGAGTCTCCTGGGTTTGGTAAGGGTTAAACACTCTCCGTTCAGGAAGTGGCCTTCAGAATAGTTCTGGCACCGCACCGTCTTCACTCTTGTAACGCTTATTCCTTTTCTCCTCGATAGAACCGCAATAAATGTTTCAGCGTTACACGTCAAAGTGTCCTGAACCTCCTGCAGAAACGAGTCGACCCGCTCTCAGGATCCTTCACACATCTGATGAGGATGTTACAAATCACGCTCCGACTGCAGTCGGTGAGACTGTCTCTGGACCAGAACCAACACGGTCTCATCATTAGATCCAGTCTCTTCTTTAATCACCTTATTCTCACAGTCGGATTAAGTGTTTTTTAGTACTCCTGATGTGCATGGTTTCAACATCTGTCTGCAGCCGAGGGAGCGTCTACTGGAGGATGTTGTTAATCCCTCCAGTTCAGTTGAAAATGTTCTCGTGGTTCTGAGGAGGACCAGCGTCGTACCGAGACGCTTTGTTGGTTTTTACTTGTCAAGGAGCTGTCGCAGAAAAAACACACAGCCTGTCAGTCTCAGGGAGGAAATAATATTCAAGTCGAGCACGGATTCTCTTTTGAGACACCTGTTCCTCCAGCAGGTCGACACTCGGTGGTTTTATAAAATCCCCTGAGAGAGAAGATTTAAATAATGCCCTCCTGCTCATTTCAGGATTCACTACTTCTCCCTGACTTGTTTGTCCTGCAGTTGTTTCTGTGCTGCTGCTGTCTGGAGTTTTCTTTGTGTAAAATACTTGAACGCTCTCCTTCAGTCTGTTAACAGGGAGTCTGCGGAGTGAGTGGGTTGCAGGTGTTAATACCAAAGAGGGAGGAATCGTCTGTGTACACTGCATGAGTGCTTCCCTCACACTGAGTTTATTAAAACTTTACGGCCTTATGTAAAATGAGCCACGGCAGTGCATAAAACAATACAGTCATACATTTAATCCAGCAGAGAGGAAGAAGATGAGCTGCTGTTTACTTTCCTCACCAAAAGAAAAGGAATATTTGGTTTGGTCACTTCAGTGTGATGAGTGTTTTATACAGGATCGGCTCGTGCAGTGGCTCAAATTAAATGGCACTTTTTTCTCCATATATAATTCTGTTATTTCTATTCCATGATATTCCCGAACTGCTCAACGGAACCGACCACAATTCAAAATGAAAAGTGGCGGTAAGATGCATTTCTAATGAAGATTCTCCACTGATGCGGAGGATGTCTCATGAATCAAAGACCGGATTTCAACAGTAAAAACTGAAAGCGTGTGAAATTAAAATGTCCAGGGATGAAAATGGGCATGATCACGCACACATGATGATGAGCTATAATAAACTGAAGCCTGGAGAGTCCGGCTCGCCTCGGGTCGTCCAGGGACCGAGACACTTTAATTGAGGTTGTATTAGGAACCTCAAGGGAGGATTTTAACTTGTCAGGCTAATCGTCATAATGTTGGCCCTGGGTCGAGGCACATTTCCATCCCTTCCATCAGAAGGCAGGGTCACTTCAGTCGTCTGAGGACTCCGTCAGGAAGTCGGCCACAGAGGGAGGCAAATGGTTATGTTGATTAACTTTTAATTAACTATCATCTTCTGGGCAATGTCCCAACAACATTGTGTTTGGGACAGAAATTGGGACATAATTCAGTGGGTCATTCAAAGTGGCATCAAAGTTTTCACAGTTTTTCTGCTGAATCAAACGTCTCTGTATGGAAATATGTTGAGGAAAATACATTGTTTCATTGCAATTCAACACAAATGTTGTCTTCTCCTTTTTATTTTGCTTCTGCTGGAAATGGCCGAGCAAATCACGCTCTCCTTTTGAAGTCTGTTTATGTCCCAAGGGTGTGAATAACTTAGTTGTGCTTCTTTGCCTAAAACATGAATATTTGAGGGAAGAGAAAGCAATGAATCAGCTTGTTTGCATTTAAATTAGTATCTTACAGCAGCATGTATTCAAAAATAATCTTGCAAGCCTATCAAGTAACTCCACGAGGGTGTAAACTGTGTGTTATACTGTTAGATTACTGCAGTAAATATGATTATTATTAATAGTAAAGCAGGTATTTGCATGCAGAAATAAAGTGACTCATCTTCTATATAAAAACAAACCTGCAGGACTTCAGCGTCTGTCACACTTTCACACAGAAGTCATGACCCTGATTAGCACCTGTGGGATAAATAAGGATCCTGAATATGTTTATGATGTGAGAATGACAGCGGAGGATTCAGTCAGCAAATCCCGTCGACTCTGCAGCAGTGAAGGCTCGGGATTTATCACCCACTGACACATTGTGATGGAACCAGAAAAGCATGAAATTGAAAATAAACCACTGGATGTATTGATCTATTTCCATCCTGTGACGGTATAAAAATGTTTCTGTTGGAGGCGGAGGCAGATTTCACCTGTTCAGAACAACAGTTATTGCGTTTCAGAGATATTTAAGTATGCAGCGTTAGCTTGTCTAATCTTTTGCTTCTCCGGCTGACTTATATATACTCCAGTGTAGAGCATGAGGAGCGTAGCTGTGACCTCACAGTCACTGACTTATTGTTTAAAGGGTAATTACACCCTCTCAGCATATTTCAGACTGCAGCAGAGGCTGCTAACGTAGGCACTGTTGCTTCATGGCTACGTAATGTGTGACAGAGGGGGTCACGCATTGTGCAGCGCAGACAGCAGTGACACAGCGCCGGTAATCAGAACTAACCAGGCGTGAGCTCCAACTGTTGGACTCTGTGTGTCTACAGGAGAGGAGAAGAAGAGTTATTGCTCACTGTAAGTAGGTTTATGGCCGTTGAGAGAGTTACTGTGTGGTACCTGTGTGGTAGCTTGGCTGGCAGTCTGCTATAAAAGGCTCTTTCACTGTCTGTGTGGGTGTCAGTATACCGTTCTCAGTGGTTAATGGTTCTGTTCACCAGCCCGGAATTATCTTGTTAAGCACAGTTTACAGGAGGGACATGTTGTGTTTGACAAAGTGGTCTGTCCACTGATGCTGAGGCCCAGATGCAGTCCAACCCAAAGAGAAACCATGGACATGTTGAACCTTCACATTTTTTATGTTAAATCGATTTTTTGTATTTTATGTTGTGACATTGTGTCCTTTAGATCTGGTTAGCTTTAGCCACAGGAAACACTTGTCAGGAAAAGATCATGTTTTGAGATAAAATATCTGTTTCTGTCGCCACAGACGCGGCTCGAAATCGTCCTGAGGTCAATATGGTATTTAGACCGGTGACGACATACACCAACAATAATCAGCATGATTAAAATACATTAAGCCAGAGTTCCACTTTAATAGAACAACCTATGTCCACTGAGATGTCACCAGAATCAAACAGATGAGTCTGTGACCAGAAATACACTTTGGAAAACTTGGAGTCAAATTAGTGCTGATGATAGAGCGAGAGCGAGAGACTACCGCCAAGCCAAGGGCATCTTTCCTTAATCTAAATGACTGTCCCTGATCCCTGCAATTATGTGCGCATCCCACCATATCACAGAGATCTTAAACTGGAGGCAAAATTAAACCACCTTTTTATTGCTGTTGTGGCCATCTGTATCACCGGGCCGGGTTAGTCCATTACCTCCTTTTAGCACAGTGTGCAGCGAACAGAGGTGAGCTGAGAAATGCTGCATGAGGTCGTGACGGATAAACGGCAGCTGAGCTGCGGGGAAGTGAAAGTTCAGAAAGCGGGCGTGGGTCGGTTCACGGTCAGAGAAACTATCCCTGAATGAGACGTCTTTACATCCAGCCAAGGCATCCTTGAGAAAGATATTAAACCTACACCACGTTGGGGCGTATAATAGTCAAAGACGTTACATTTTTTACGGTCTTTAATTAAGTGCTGGGTCCTTGTAGTCGATATATGTCCTGTAAAATCACACAGCAGCTGTAGGAGTACGTAGAGGAACACAGTGTGGATAAAAACACTACGACAAAGATTTGCAAATGATGCACTTGGCAGAGGTGAAGGTCGCCTACAGTAGGTTACAAACCTCTCCAGCAGAGACTGTTAAGTGCTTTTTGTGCTAATGATATGCAAGATGCAAAACAGAAGGCTCACCAAGGACAGGGACAGGACACAGCGGCAGGAGTGGAGATAATTGGACGGATTTCAGCCATTCTCTGAAGAAAAAAACCCAACCGTTCATTACAGCTATTAAAATGTTCTGTTGAGAAGAACAGTGCAGTTTATCTTGTATTCATGTGTTATGTGTGAAGGATCAGCTCTGACTTTACTGAGCTGACTTTTTAATTCATAGTCACCTTTAAACAAGGAAAAAGTTACTTTACTTCATTAAATTCAAATCAAATTAGAAAATTAAAGGTTTAATATTACTATTAGAGAGTGAAGCATGAGTACTGTGGCTGTCTGCGTCCACACTGTGATGTGCACTACATTCTTCTTTCACTGACAAAGTAGTCTGGTACATCAGAAAAGCAATTTGTCACAAATCTGGTTTTGAGAGCAGAAACATTCCGTCTAGCCCTGAGCTATGTTTTGCCAACAGAAACCAAACTTGCCAGTGGCGCAGCATAATTGATCCGACCGAGCCGGAACCAATGTTCAGGTTGGCAGCACTTTCTCAGATCGGGGCACAGTGTCCTTTCTTTCACGAAAAGAAAAAAAAATGCCGGTGGAATGGATATCTGTATTCAAAACGCTGCGCGGTCAATGGTCTGTTCAATCGCAAAAGGTCATAGGGACTCTAATGAGGTGCCTGCTGGGAAAATAACAAGGCCCTTATGGCTGGATAGGCACCTTCCCCTGTTAGAGCAGGTCAGCTGCAGCAGGATGGAAACACTTCAGCACGACGGCCAGGCGACGTGACAGACGCTGTTTGTTTTATTACCACATCTGTTTTGGACTGTGGAACATTACTAGAAAAATAGAGCCGACATCGAGGGACATTTGAATTATTCACCGCTGCACACACAAGGTTAGATCAACTTAATGTATGTGGGAGTATTTCCACCAGTGCCCTTCAACACCTAATGGATAATAAATACCTCGAGTCTAATTACTTTCTAATACAAAAGTCGCAGGTGGAGCAGACCACCTCCATCACACTGAACGAGGTGAGGTGGGCTTTTACTGAATTAATTAACAGTGTCTATTAGTAACATTAACCCTCCTGTCCTTGGTTAATGATTTAGCAGTTAGTCTCAAGAGAGTTATAAACCTGGACGTGTTTTACTGAGCCGTGAGCCGACCTTCGTCCCCAAAGTTCATATCTTAATACTTTTATAGAGGCTCTTCACACCGTTGGGAACAGTCATGACTTTTAAAAATGAAGACAACATTACGTGGTTATTCATAATACGTGCTATATGGCAGAAATTCAAAATCCCAGGTTTCTGTAGAGTTTGTCAGATGTAATGTGACATTACGTGCTAGCTATGAACAAAAACAGCGGTTGCCAACAAGTGGCTGAAGGTGAACTTGTCACCGGGGGTGGACTGGGACAAAAACTCAGCCCTGTTTCTGTCCAGACCAGCCCACTACATTATCAGCAGACACCGCGTACAAGTCAACAAATCTTGCGGCGTCTTCTCTCACACATACTACAAAGGAGAGTCATATTCCTTGATAGCAGTTAACAAATAAAGCACGTAGCTATGAACTCAAGGCCTAAATTGACAGCTATAGCAATCAACCAATCAATCTTTATTCATCATAATGTCAAACCACAACAGCATTTATGTCATAACAAGAGGTGGAACGAGACTAACGGGAAGAACCCAAAACCAGACTCGGGGTGGGCGCTACCTCCACCAGTTGGGTGGAAGGAGGAGAAAGAG
>OZ023167.1:895386-1027853 GCA_963678695.2 Diplodus puntazzo | reverse complement strand
GAGAGACAAAGAGAGAGAGACAGGGAGAGAAGGACGAACACGGACAATAATAACACAATGTCCTGACAAATAATCTAAATAGAGACATATTACAGACAGTAGCAGCATTAGAGCTGGAACTTATTCGTATTAACGATGACTCAGTCATTATGAAACCATAAATAGAGGATTGAAAAAAAAAAAATCTATAGCTGTGTGAAAAAGTCTAAGAATTACAGGTCTGAATAGATTTGCATTCTCATATACGTGTATGTGCACAAGTATTGCCCTACTTCCTCGTCCGCAGCCAGCCAGCTCCACTCTTCACCACATTCGTGACCTGCAAGAAACAGCAAACACAACTTGTACTCAGTATCTGTGTGCTGACAAGTATATGTATCTGAGTAGCCTTTTTGTGACGTGGTGACACCTAGTGAACAAATGAATCTGTCATGAAGGATGACTTAAAAGTCTCAAAAGAGGCCTAAGGCCTACCTCCATAACTGTTAACTGAACTTAAAAGATATGCAGATGTTGGAAAATTAAATCATCAATATGAAAATCTTCAACAAGGAAATAATCATAATCAAACTTTTTTTTCCAATCTGAGACAAAATAAATTGAATAATAAACTGACAAGTCAAGAGGAAGGTCTGAGATATGATGGATGACTCAAGCAGCATAGAAGAACTTCTAGCAGGTCAGGAAGTCTCTAATCATCACAAAGTTAGTATGTTTTCAGAAAAAATGAACAATGATAAACTCATCATACTACAGGAGACTCAACAGCCAAACTCTGGTGCAGTGAAGGCAGAGAATGGAGGCAGAGAGAGAGCAAGTCCTTGAACATGGACGGAGGGGGAACAACTCATCAGGCTCTCACATGTCAAGTGGTCCACATGAGAGGGAAACATTAAGTCTGAAAAATAACAGGAAATGTTTTCCTCTGTCCTGCACTTAGAGTTGAAAACCTTTTGGATGTGAGTTTCTTTTAAAACTTTTAAAAAAATATTCATTCTTATAATTACGAAGTATGAATTTATACAACATTAAAAAATACCAGTGGTCCCAAAAGAGAGAACAGGTCCACATATAGAACAGAGGAAGAACGACTCCTCGAATATATCAGAACAACCTGTAATGGAGAATAATTGATCATTTAGTGTGCATGATCACACCATTAAAGGGACACTTCACCGATTTGCATTGAGCTTTGTATCTTCAGGAAAACAGTCATGTTTTTGAATGGTCGTGCATCATTCCCTCAGTTTGCCCTGAGACAGGAGAACTAGAGATTTCAGTGTTGGACTTCCTGCTTTCAATGATGTAAAAATCGTCATTTTACGTCATTGAAAGCAGGAAGTCCTATATCTGTGTCGAGGGGGTAAGACTACAAACGCTTCGCTCATTTTTCCAAGGGTGGGGGCTAGAGGTGGGACCCACTCACGCTACAGACCTATCACAGACCAATGGGCGGGACTTCACTTGCAGAACGAAAATACATAGCTGCCATCTTTGTTGGCCGCTAAGCAAACAGACGCTGTGGAGCCAGGTTTGACCCACGATGGCGGACGGTATGCAATATGATATTTCAGACAACGAAGAGAGTGATTTCGAGAGCGTGATGCTCGAGTCAGATGTTCGCGGCTACCTGTACGAGCCACAATACAGCGACGAGCAGCTGAGGGAGATGGAGGCGGCAGGTCTTCTGCCTCGGCTGCGGCGGCTGCTGCAGCCGCGGCAGAAGACCTGCCTGTCCCGGACGAGGAGCCCGGACTGGCTCGAGCAGGGGCGGACTGGCGGTGCCACCGGTGCTCTCGCTGTGCGCCTATGGACACCAAACTGGACTCTGTCTGCTGCAGTGAATCCCAGAGATGCCAGTTTCTTCGCGACAAAATATCTACAGCGGACAGAGATATGTGTGGTGTGCCGGATTAGTGGGAGTGGCTTGCAGAGCTGTGCATTGTGGTGCATTGTGGGAGTTGTTGTCTTTCATACAAATGCGCCCTAAAGTCACTTTCTGCCTTTTCTCAGTCAAATAAGCACAAAATTCAAAAATGATGATACATTTTGACTACAAATATGACCCTCTTTCAATAAAGATCAATGTTCCCACCGGTGAAATGCTTCTTTAAGGAGCAACACATAAGCACAATAAAACTTCTGAAAATGTCAAATAATGAATTACTATCAGTGGAGCAGCTTTTTAAGCAGCTCACTCTTCTCTGCAAGTCCGTCTATCACCAAGTCAGAGTCCAAGGCCATGAGAATGTCTTTCTCTGTGGCCTTCAACATAAACGCCTCCAGTTTGTCAGATGACAGGGTGCTTCTGAGTCTGTATTTAATAAACTTCAGGATTGAAACTGTGCGCTCACAAGCCACCTGCGTGAGGGATAATCTGTGCAGGTATTTATAAGCAAGGTCTAGGACAGGATGCACCTGTTAGCATGTTGAAACGGCCAAGTATCTGGTAGCAGCACAGAGGGCATTCAAAGTATCTCAGCTTGATTCTGCATCTCTGTTTATCATCAGTCCACGTGAATGTTTACTGTTGCTATAGCAGCAAGAGACCGCTGACATTAGCATCTGTTAGCTAGCTTAGCTAAGTCATCTGAACAATAAAGACCCATAATATCACAATTTGGCAAAATTTGAACAAAATCAACCACAACTACCAACAGTCACGGCCCTTCAACTCTGGGCTAATATGATGTCACATGTTAGACTGCCAAAGTTAGAAAAATAACGGCTTCAATCCCTGAGGAGCTACGTTAGCATTAGCGGCAGCTGCATTCATCAGTATGCAGTTAGTCACATCACATTCAATGTAAAAACGGTTTTTACTTTGTCTGGACATGTCTCAGAAATGTAGCCTAGCCAGCCCCAGGCTAGCGTTGCTTATCATGTCTGCCTCCGCTCATCATCATCAGGTCCTCCACCCTGGTCTCCCGGTGCAGCAGCACCTGTGGCTTCATCAAGCATTTAGAAGCCTCCACCTCCAGAGACTTCAACTTTTTTAATCATCGCTGTTTCTTAGCACAACCCGGGCGTTTCTTCCTCTTATCCATTTTATTTATTTATTTATTCCAGTTTTTGAAGACGCTCACTACTATCGTTACTCACGAACGTTCCTACTGGCTCAGCAGCAGCTCGTCCCGCCCGCCCATCGAGGTCCCGCCCCGGCCCCACCCTGTGGCTCTCTGAGCCTGTCAGCCCATGATTGATTGACAATGACAAACAATAGACCAATTTTATTTGGCGATGCTGGTAACACACTGCTAGCCCTCTGTAGCCAATTGGTCGGCCGATTGGAGGGAATTTAGAGAAGAAAAACAAAACAAAACAAAAAAAAAACACATAGCGGACCGGACCGGCCCGTATTTGGTCAACGACCCACCGTGATGATGCCCGGTATTCCAGATGGCCAGTCCACCCCTGCTGGTCACCAGCAACACAGAAAGCCGGTCGGAGCCTCTTCTCTCTTGCTCGGTCACCATCTCTGTCTCTTAGTTTCCTCCGTTAACATTTATTTAAAAACATTTTCTTGTGTTCAGGCGCTCCTATTAGACCAATACAAATGTCAACCAGAATAATTTATATAAAGAAATAAAACATTTAAAGAAATTACTGTGTGCCACATCCAGAGCGGAGCGATGTTGACAGCCTCACATGTGCATTTGCGTGCTTACGTATGAGTGTATACACACATGTGATTACATCGGCAGTGACAGAGATGCAGAGAGGGAAGGCTGGAGAAAGGTGAGAGCACGACGGTGGGAGGATGGGAGGTGGGGCGAAGCGGTCGGCCCAGCGTGCAGGTTTGTTTGCCATGAATGTGGCAGCGCTGTGCTATTTGATGTCCCTCCGTCATGGTTGATGGATTGTGGGCGAGTGGAGCTTTCTGTGTTGTTGACATCACACAGCAGCACACGCTGGATTTGATGTTTGCTGACAGTTCGTCACACTGCTGTTACAATGAACCTTGGGTGGTGAGAGCGGGGAGGAAGAATAGAAAGGTCTTGAAAGAGTCGGATGGTGTCTTGCATTCAGTTGCATTATTTGTTCAGCGTCTGTGGGATCTTTGAAGTGTCGTTTAGGTTTGGGAGCATGTGCAGATCAAAGCTGACTCTAAAACAAAGACATTTTGACTTTGTGCTTCAGAAAACTTTTTGGTCCTTGTCATATGAAAACAAAGCATGGGAACCTTTTCTGCCCTACAAGAGGAGATGATCAAACAAAGTGATCCCGAGGCTCAGTGGAAATATTCACCACTGCTCGTATCATCATATAAACATCTGCCTCCTGTGCAGCGCAGCGCTGTGATGCTCAGGTTCAGTATGTCCTGGAACTTTCCTGTCCGGGCTCCGACTGAACAACCCGGTGGGCAGAAGGTTAGAAAACAAAGTAATTAAGGGAAATTCATTTTGGCAGCGAGAGGCCAGCCGAGCCACGTCCCTCTCCTGAAATGTGCAATTAGCACTCAATGTTATTTTCTCACTAATCTAACGAAGCAGTGATGGCGATCCTGCTGAAATGTGTTTGAAACACTGCTCAGTGTTTAGCTGAATGACACACATGCTGGTGAAAGGCGCTAAAATCCGAGTTCAACTCAGGCTGACCTCAACAGAGTAAATACTGAGCCGTAATCTCTTGGGATTAACATGCTGTGGGACACTCGGTTGTTTAATTTTTTTTGCCAGGTCATGCTGTCTTTAACTTCTCTGCAGGGTTTTCTTTCCGGCAGTGCCTTTTCCTTTCTATCAGGCATCTCCAACAGATTTTACACCAGCAGTAATACACGCCTGGTCACGCAGCATTCACTTGTTTAGAATTCAAGTTGAAATCTAAATTTTACAGTCATTCTGCTGAACTGGCGATATGTGAGTCTAATAGCTTGGGTTCATACTGTAACATCATAGAGAAAAGTTAAATGCAGTCAAAATGAGGCTTGGTAAGTCTTCTTCATGTGAAATCCCCTCTCTGCTTCCCCAGGCTGCATCTCCTCGCAGAGCTTCAGTGGATGACTGCTGCTGGTCGTCGCTTCGTTTGTAGGACGTGAATGCTTATTAATGATCCCACTCAGCAAGATGAACTAACAAGATGAACTTTGGCTCAACTTTAGCAACACAAGTTTGATGACTTGAGTGTTTCTGCGCTCTGTGTTTATTCAACCCAGATGGCTAATGCAGCTAACAGTAATGGTGTTAGCTCCAGCTAGCTAAGAACATGCTCAGACTCCATGTTGAAGCTTCAAACTCAAGTATAAAACTTTACCAAAAACCAATTTGATTCGGCTGCTTCTTACTTTAGCTTGTAGCCTTGTGTTAGCTTCAGCTGAACTCAGGGAAGAAAAAGATATACTGTATATAATGTATTAATCATTTCATTCATTTCTCAGGCAGAAACATAAAACATGTGCTGGTATCAGTTCATTAAATTTAAAGATGTGTTGCTTGTCTTTGTCATTTATGAGTAAGCGGAGAGTTTTTGGGTTTTGGGCTGTTGGTTGCACAAAAGAAGCAATTTGACGACTTCACTTGGAAACTGTGATGAGCATTTTTGAATATTAAGACATTTTATGGATAAATCGAGGAAATGATCGGCCAATAAACTAAATTGATCCTTTAGGCATTTTTAAAGTGCAATATGATGACTTGCCCTCAGTAGAGAATAAAGTTGAATGAAGTTAGCTAATATCTCCTAACTGGTGTCATGTGATCCACGGGAACTTTGTAACTTGTTGCTCATGAATAATAAATGATGTGGCTGCTGTGATAATAATCTAATGATAATCCAATATATATGCAAATTCCTCAGAGGTGCAATAAAGATGATGCTTTGAGATGCATAATTAAAATAATTCCTTACCCACCGAGGCAGAAGTCAGAATCCCAGATCACAGTACAACTTTAACAACTTTAACTCCTCCAGACTCATCAAAGTAAAAGCCTCCTTTGAAGAGGATCAAGGAAAATGTAAATGGGATTTGGACGATGAAGTACAAAGAAAAGTCCCCATACCTTCATGGAGGGTTTAATCTCAGCAGACAATTTGTTGCTGCAGTCTTTAATTGAAGAGTCCAACTTTTGAAACTTATTTAAAAACTAAAATAGGATGTTAATCAATCGGATTAAGTACAATCACATGTGCTCACGTCAACTGCAACAGAAATTATATTCCTGAAATACAACAAATTGTCAAATTGATTAAAATCGACACTCTTGTCTTTGAGAGGACTTTGTAATAGAGACGCTGAGCCTTTTTGATCACATTGACACTGCAGAGAGATTTTCTGAAAGCATCGCCTCAGAGCCGGGAGGAGGAGGAGGAGGAGGAGGAGGAGGAGGAGGAGGAGGAGGAGGACTTTCTCCAAACTTCAACTTCCACTCTGCACCAGTGGGTGTTGGAGAAAGTCGAGGGAAATCATGGAGGTCAAGCGTGTTTAGTATGGACTGCACCAGCGTGTCCTGCAGTGCAAGCTGAGAGCGGTATTTCTTTTTTACGGTTACATCCTTTTGCTCCCCTCACGGTGGACATTTTGAGACAGTCTGAGATGTGTTTCACGCCTGTCGGAGACTTTGATATTGTAAAAAATGGATTACCTCTACAGCACGGGAACCTTCCAGCCTGATATTTCTCTCTCACTCTAACTGCCTCTGTCATGCTGCTCATATAATACTTTCCCCCGTCTGTGTCTTTTTCCGAGTCCGGCCAACATTTATTATGGATAACCAACTTCATTCGATAACTAATATACAGCCACATAAGAATCAGATCAGGGTTCATTTAAATCACAGCCGCCACTCAAACATGCGACAATTAACGATGTGTGATAATCAAATCATTCAATGTTTCATCTCAAGCTTCCATTAAGCAACTCAGGGACAGACATTTACTCTTTTACTTTATTAAGCACAACTTTGATGTGCTTGTACTTTACATGAATATTTACATTTTCTGCTACTCTATACTTTCCCTCGGCTACATTTTCGAGGCAAATGTTGTGTTTACTCTACTGCATTTCATTTATTCGATAACCATAATCACTGGTCATGTTGCAGACTGCTTTTAATTAGTTTATTTTATCAGCAATCAGATAAAAAGAACCACTCATTCCAATAATCAGAAAAATGTTAAATATCAGACACTATAATTGACCAGGTCTTTAAAACTTGAGCACTATTTGTAGGAGTAACTTTTACACTAG
This sequence comes from Diplodus puntazzo, assembly GCA_963678695.2. Lineage (NCBI taxonomy): Eukaryota > Metazoa > Chordata > Actinopteri > Spariformes > Sparidae > Diplodus > Diplodus puntazzo. The sequence goes on along the minus strand of OZ023167.1, from coordinate 1,020,667 downwards.
CCAAAGTTATATTTTAACACAATATCTTTGCTTTTACTGAAGTACGATACTTTTTACATCACCGGGGACGAGTGTGAATGACAGAAGCTCTTCCTGCATGACAAATGCTAACACAGCAGTTCTCCAGCTTTTTAATGCAGTGCCAAACTCGTACGTGAGGTATGAAAATTCCATGGATGGGCCGTATATCCAAGGGATGAATTCAAGGATTTGATCTGGTCCACTGGGCTTTAGTTGGCTCACCTTCCAGTTTGGCTAACGCTCAGCTTCTGGGTTATTGAGAATGCATTTGCTTGACATCAAAGTGCAAGCTATGGTTTAATGAGATAGCAGCATTTCTGCCTCTGACAAGCTGCTCCAGGAACCTCAAGTTTGGTCACGTCGGCCCGTCCTTGAGCAAGAGAGTAAATGACTGCTAAGTCAATCTGCAGTTTCACCGAATAAGAGCTTCAGCTAAATGTATTACAGCTCAACCTGAATTCGCTCCTTTGTAGGCGTTTGCCCTGACACTGACTGCCAAGCAGAAGAGATCAGAACTCTGCAACACCCAGAATCGATTTTCTTTATGAATAGTGTTCTGATAATGCACGGAAAACTTTGACATTTTAAATAAGAAAGTGTCAGTTTGCGAGTTCTTGCAGGGGCATTTAATGCGATCGATGTGTCGTGCAGGATATTGCCAACACTACAATGAGGGACAGTTTCAAGAGTGATTAGTTTGATGCGACTCTGCCAGACTACAGGGCTTGATAAATTGCCAAGTCTGCATCATTACCACGAGGCTCGCTTTTGATCTTGATCTCACCGCCGTTACATCAAACTCTCAAAATCGCCTCCTCACGACCCGTTTGCTTCTCCTCTGGTCACCGAGACTGATATCAAACGCGATTGTGACACATCCAAGCTGATTTTGAAGGAGGAGTTGCAGCGCTGGCCAGCATAAGAAAGACGGCAATCAGTCATTCTGCAGATGCATCCAGTCGACCCGTTATCTGTTCTGCACCTCCCATCGCCGATCAAACACAACAAACACAACAGGCACTCCGAAACAAACATCTATCTGTCGATCCTGCGGGCCGGCCGGCCCTTCAGGGTCACAGCTTGGGTGAAAATGACCTTGACACTCAACATGAATTATACAAGGGCCGGGGGGCCTAATGAAGCCTTCATATGGTGTTTGAGCAAAGTAATGAACCATGCATGCAGGGGACCAGTAAGGTATGACTGAATCAATAGTATATTTCAGCAGATGGTGTGATATATGTTTCCTCATCAACAAGGATCATTTGGCAGATCAAATAGACCACATGATTGTGTTTTCATCATGTATGCTTTAGTCAATTCTCTGCCCGCTGTCTTGTCTAAAGCTGTTGGGAGACGAGGATGACGTCCTCGATCCAGACCACAGAACAGACAGGCGAGGACTCTGCACCCTTGCACTGTGCCGGATAGTGTGTATGTGTGGCTGCCTGTCATCATCATATGTCTCGAGGTGGTCTGATAAATCGAACAAGCTCTCATGATGAATTGGCAAAGTGAAGCCTCACAAAGCACTTAATAATCACTGCTAATTGCTCCATTCATTACCGTCTGATTGGGGAGCCACATGAGAGTCTGTGCTACACGGAAGCAACAGCGGTGGTAAATGCAGACGCAGGAGCCAGATCTGCGTCACACCACATCTACGATATGTGAAAGAAGAATATATGGGGGGAAAGGAAAACAAAATCACAAGTCAAGATCAAATGACACACTTATCAGTGTGCTGGTTATAATGTAATAATTGCAAGAATGTGTAGACAGAGGAGGAAACAGTGATGAGAAGGCTGCAGAGCAAGCTCAAAGAATAAAATGAATATTTGATCACCAGTGTCAGTTTGTAGGGTGTTCAATAAACCAAATGCATATGCAAGTCCTTGATCTACAAAACCTCTTTCCTTCAACATCAGAAATGTGCGCCAGTATTCATCTCCGGCCCTCTTTGTCTTTGCTTTCCTTTAGTTATTTCTTTGTGAGCTGTCAAAGGAACAAAGGTGCCAGCCCCTCTCCGTATGTTTAAAAACCCCTCCAATTAAAAGACTGCATTACAAAAATAAAGGAGGTGATGAAGACGAATCATCATCTTCATCACCGTAGGCCTTGATGTCCGGGACGTTAATGGCGCAGGACTCAACACAGAGATTTGTCAACTTTTTTGAGAAGTTTAAAGTTGATCTCTCACACAATGCGCTGCAAAGAGAATCCACACATAGAGAAGTGAAGCGCCGCAGCTGTAACTGTGCAACTGTAGGAAAGAATTACAATTCTCACACAGGAAAATCATCTTTTATGAAGTTTCTGTTGGATGTCTGAGAGAGTGCTGAAAAAATACAAATTAACTTGAGTAACTTTAGATCAAAAAAGTCAAACTAGCACAAAGTATTTCAAGGTGAAGATTACTCTTACATTTGTGATGCTCTTTATATACGTTGCATCCATTCAGCCTTCAGTTAAAACAGGTCGACGCTGAGTTCTGGACACGACTCCTGGGTGAAGGTCCAGTGTTTGTTCTGCTCAGCCTCCACCCTGCGCAGACTTTCTCTCTCTTCGTCCTGATATTTTCATGCGTCATATTTTCTCTCTACAGAGGTGAATGGGGAAGAGAATCACCTGCACACAGTAATGGACTGCACATGCTGAAAGCATAAAGTGCTGCTATTTGTACTCTGATTGAAGAGGCTTGTTTGAACTCTTTCCACATCACTGGTTATTAATGTTTTTGACGGTGAAAGGGGGGCGCTGTAGAACCTGGTTCAAGATCCTACAGATGTTTTGGAGGAAGTAATGTACACACTCAACATGTTTACGTCATTTTGATTTGTGGCACGGTGCATTTCTGCAAGCCACGGATATGTTGAAACTTGACATTTCTTTATGTTGCATATTTGCATTTCATTCGGTTGGATTTACTACTTGTGTTGTGCCCATGCTGTGTTTATGATCTGGTTATGTTTAGGCACCTGGGAAGAGTTGGAAAAAGATCACAGCTTGGTCAAAATACCTGTTTCTGTCGCTACGAACAGGTCTGGAGATGTCCTGACCTCTCCTTAAACATATTCAGTGTCACACTTACAAATGTTGAAACACAGTCATGAACGGTGGTCACTGGCAGCCTTCCGGCCTGTAACTTCACCACCATCTCCTCGCCCTCCCGATATGAAACTCACGTCATAAACCTATAGAGTGAACGTGATGAGACTTGTAGCTTGGTCTCATTTGATCCTGGCGGCTGGGCTCTTCACATGACATTCAGCTGCTGTAATATTCCCGCTCACATTTACACTGGAAGCAAAAATAACAAGATCAAAAGAAAATGATCATGGTTTCATAAATGTTCACCTATTCCACTGTCCTAGCTGTACGAGCTTCAGTGATGATGAACACTTATCTTCACAACAGGCTTCATTCATTATTCATCCACTCTGCCCTTTCTGCTGCACTCGTAACTTGCAGAGGAGAGCGGAGGTTTCGAGAAATATGCACAGATAGAATTTACAGTAGGGCAACACATTTTATTTATCGCTGGTTAATATTAAGGTGAGCACGTGTGTGGCCTCAAAGGCAGGAACTGAGGTAATTGCCTGTGCACTTCTGGACTCAGCTGCATATTGTGAAGAGAAGATTGACACCAAAACTAATAACTAACAGCACTGGAAGGAAAACACGTTGGTTTATTAAGCCCTGTCTCCTATACATACATAAACATATACTCGAATCATATATGTGCAGTAAACAGCATTAAACATATAATCCCGTATCCATAGACTTACTGTATACAGACATAAAAGGAATCCGTGCAGCACAAACCACGAGATTCTCTCCCTGAGAAACTTCCATTTTCTTGCTCATTAAGTGCTTGAATTCTCCGTCATCTCTCGACTATAAACAAACTCTTCCCCAGAGCAATTCTTAACACGCGGAGGGAAAAATAAAGACCTCTATCTGTTTTTAGCTGACTTCATTGTTACACTTCATTTCAGAATTAGCTTTGAAAACCTACAATGGAATAACAAACATGTCATGAGCAGGGCTCTCGCTCTCGTGTGCATATTTCAACTGAGTGACACTCTTCGTCCTGAAGCAAGGCGGTGAAACCATCAGGAGCAGTGTGAGGATAATCTCTTTAGAGCCTCGTCAACCTGCCGCGGCACACGAGTCCAATGGAAACCTTCCACAAGTGTGAAGGATGAATGTGTCAAGAACAGAATTTCTTTCTTTCTTTCTTTCCCTCATCTGAATGTTCACACACTGATGACTGGAAGCGTTCATGCGCGGTGGTTGTTGACCTGCCCGACAAGCAGTTTAAGGATTTAGCTTCATGCTCTGCACCAGTTTGCTTTCTGGACAGCAGTTGGATTCCAGTCGATATTTCATTTGTGCTTGAGCCTAATCTTGGTACACAGTGCCAAAAACATTTGAGTCTCTGTGTATGCAGCGTATTCACCTGCCGCCTGTTTACAAAAGCTCACCAACAATTTTCAGTGGTCAGGTAGCGTTTTAAAATTCTCTCTGAATAGGAAAGTTAGAGATATTCATATTCAGACATTTGGTTGTTGTGACATTTTTGCCTTATAAGACTTTTAACAGATGAGGAAAGGAGATGACCCTGCAGGTGGAACTGCAGGAAAAGTTCATCCTCAGTGGACCATGAGTATCAGGCTGTCCATCCAACATTTGTCAAGACGTGACAGTGAAACACAAAAATGTGGGTGCCCTAGAGGAAACGTCAATGGGTCGACAAAGTCAGTAGGTTCATCCCCTGGAGAACATGAATATCTAAACAAAATGGCAATCCATTCAGTCTAATGAAATGTTTCATTCTGGACCAAAGTGGGCCAAAACTTTGAGCTGTTTGATGTCCGTGGGCTGATAAGTTTATAAAAATAAAATATAAAACAGTTTGAGATGTTGATTTATTCAATAACTTTTGGAATCACCATCACGCTTTTCATCACCGTATTTGTTTTGCCTTTACCTGACAGGCTCACAGATTATCTTCCAATAGGCTTATGAGTTTCATGATGCATCTAAAGTTCAGTGCTGGATTATGCTGAGTTGACAGGAGAATCCTTGAGGAGATAAGTGTCTCCGTATCAACGCACCCGGACAGAAAACGCCGCTCAGCTTCCCCACGCTCATTCAGGACGACGGAGGCAGAATCCACACCGGTGGGAACGCTGATTGTCTTCTCTTTTAACAGCAAACAGTAAATCAAAGGCAAAATATGAAGCAGCATGTATTCAGTTCTCAAGTCTTCAACACGTGACTGAAACTGTACACTGACTCAGAGGTCTGTTCTTTAATGAGACTCCACTCCGGTGGGGAGCTTGTACAGTGTGGTGTTAGCTAAGAGACAGTGGAGGAGACCGGTTCCTTTATGTCGCTGCTTTCATGGTCACGTAAAGGGAAAAATCCTTTTAAGTTGACACAGTAAAAGCACTCTGTGGCAAAAAAACTGATGATATATTTCACTGTTTTGTCTGAAGATTTTCTAAATGCATTTCCCTTTAATATTTCTTCTTGTTCTTCTCTATGTGACAGCGCTGTGCTTCTGATACAGTTGGAAGGAAAAGATCATGTTTTAGCTCACCTGCTTCTGTTGCCATAAACACGGCTAGAAATCATTTGAAGGCTCATGCAAAATATTTACCAGTTTCATACTTACAAATGTTTGAAAAGCTGTCTTGAACAGAAGTCTCTCACTTGGCTGCTGTCTCGCTTCTGAATGACATGTTTTGTTGAAATATTGATATGATACTCATGAAACATTCAATTTTGAGGTTGCAGTTTGACCAAAATGTAAAATGCACAGATTTTATTCCGGCAACACATGAGCGACCCTCACAGCTCTGTGGAAGAATGAAAACATCACTTTTTAACAAGAAAACTCCACAAGGTTCCGTTACATGTTCTAAACCTGACCGAACATTTAGCTGCTTTGGCAAAATTGTTCAATATCCAATTTGTGTGGAGGCAAAAAAACAACAACAAACAAACAAAAAAGGTTTGTATCAGAATGAATTTAGCATTTTCTGCAGCTCCAGTAACTGTTATGTAAGGACGATAAATGTCAGGAATTTTAGATATGAATTTGATTAATAACTTCACCACAAACCTTTCCAACACATTCAAAACCATTTCGCCATCCATCCATCCATCCATCCATCCATCCATCCATCTATCCATCCATCCATCCATCCATCCATCCATCCACCCATCTATCCATCCATCCATCCATCCATCCATCCACCCATCTATCCATCCATCCATCCATCCATCCATCCATCCATCCATCCATCCATCCACCCATCCATCTATCCATCCATCCATCCATCCATCCATCCATCCATCCATCCATCTATCCATCCATCCATCCATCCATCCATCCATCCATCCATCCATCCTTCCATCCATCCATCCTTTTGTGTGTCTCTGCAGCAGTTTGTCTGTTCTGCCATCAGATTACTCATGTAGTCACTGATTAGTTCATATTATAAAAGTTGTTCCTTGTCCTTCTAAGCAGAACTCTCAAATTCAGAGCTGCGCGTGTCTTTTCAATCTCTGAGAACTGCTAACGAAGGAGAATGTAATCCTTTACATATTTATTGTATAAGTAAACACTAATGGGAGTAAGCAGTATGGATCTGAAAAGGGACGATTCCTGACAGGAAATCTATTTTGTCTACACTGCAAGCACGCAGCTTATGGCTCTATTTCTGAGACAATGCACGTCCCCTCTCTCTCTTCAGTCATCAGAAATCCCTTCGCTTGCTCTCCTCATCTTCACCAAACAGCTAAAATCATGTCCTCAAAGCTTGTCTGTCACTGATGTTCTGTAAGACATGAAGAAGAAAAGATCTCACACCTTACAGATTCAAACTGTGGGATCGTTAACACACAAACACAACCTCTCTCACACACACACACCGTCTAATTTCTCTCCTTCTATTTTGACGATTTGCATGGACATGATTGCCTTGATGGAGATGAGTGGTTGTAATTATTTACAAATCAAGAATGTTACAAAATCAGATTATATCTTCTGCTCCAGATATGCTTGTTTAAGTGGATGTTTTTAAGCAGATTAGCTTCTGGAAATGCTTTGTGTCACATGCGGATATCAGTTTTGGGGAGGAGAATGGGTTCGGAGACAGAGAAATGCCATGACCTAATAAAAATGTAAAATGTGGCGCTCGGATCACTTTGGTGCTCTTTACTCAGTGGTTTGGATTTGCGTGCGTCCTCTGCTGCGTGAATAATCTCCGATCGGTATTTATTTGGGTTTAATCTTCGCTTAAAATCTGCACGTGCCAGCAGAATGGTTTGGCATGACAACACAGAACTGCTCTTGCGTGTTTTTGTAAATGTGTGTCATTGGGCTTATAGCTGTTTGACATTCATGTTGGAGTAACCTTGAACCATCCAACCATCAAATCCCTGCTCACCAGACTGTCTTAGAAACAGGCAGCTGCTGCATGGCCATCTCTGTCTCTGCATTAACGCATGTTACATTTTCTTGTTGGCTGCATCGCCTCTCACCTCGCCTTTCTGCTTTTCCTCCCTCTTATATACATGTGGATTCACCTCCGGCTAATGAAGACAGAACCAAAGGTGAGGAGAGACGGCCGTTACTCTTTCTCTCCGGATGACAAATTAAGTTGTCATTTTCCTCAAGTGTGACCGGCCATTTCGGGCCGCACAGCATCCATATTTTGTTTTGCCACCTGTGCCTCAAGCTGTCTCCAGTGGACTGTAATAGCTCCCCCAACACCTGGCCAGCACAGCCACCAGCAGGGGGTGGTGTTCATCCTCACAATGTCAAATGAAACACTGGTGAGTCAAGATGGGCAGATGAGGGGAGCGTGGCGCTGATTAATCCTCCGCCTCAGTGTGTGTCCATCAGTCCGTCTCCTTACTATTCTTTACTATAATATTCTGTTGAATCTGCTTTATCTGTTGGTCTGGCTGTTTCCAGAAACTTGACTCTTCTTTTCTGGGTCAGCGTTTCATTACAAAGTCCGTCTGGGTTTTAGGATTTGCAAGGTCAGACTGCTTGTTACCCAAAATTTGTGGAAGTTGTGGAAGATGGCGGTCCGTCCTTCTCCCCTGGCAGAGGCTTATTTTCTCTCCCAGTGATGGTGGGAGGAATCAGATGAGGCTTTGAAGTGGAGGGCGCCACAAACACACAAACAAGCTGTTAATGAACAGCCTCTGCAAGGAGCACAATGCTTTTGTTCCATTGGTTGGATGTTTGGTCGGGTGGGTGGATGGGTTGGTTGGTGAACACTCTGCAGGGATATGGAAGATGTGAGGGTTTTGATGTCGAGTCATTTATTCTCGGCTCTGCTCCCAAAGGCACCCGGGCAGCAGCGTTTATTTAGCTGTTGTTTAGCTGCTGTTGTGTGGCAGTCGGCTCTGTCGTGCACGTATTGTTTGTGTTTGAGCGGATGCTTTTCTCATATGCAGACATTTCTCTTTAAAGGCGGTGTGTGTGTATGGGCGCGCAGGCTTTACGCTGCACTTCAACTTCGACTTCAAAGGCAGCTTTAAGAAAGCTTTTCTGTGCTGTCTCATGCAACTCTTGTCCCTTTAATGAGGTTTCATCCTCCCGAAGACTCTGTGGATAACAAGGCACAGTTTGTGGAGAGAGGAGATATGTATGTATTCTTGTTTGTAGTGTCGGTATTACAGATCATACAATTTCATACTGGAGCACTATATAAATATCTCAATCACCTCAAACATTATAAGCCTGCATGCTGCAATAATTTCAAGAAATTGAGCACTCCTTCACTTTCACTGGCGTTGTGCTTTATTCCTGAGTCAGTGGAGTATATCTGAATAAATTTATAGTGAGAAATAGGCCATGCAGTTACACAGTCACGCTTCATTTAGAGTTGAATGCGTCAATCTAAAATGCTGGGATTAAAAAGTTGCTCATGAGTTTCGAGAGACGGCGCGTCGCGTCATTATGCAACTTGCTCCCAATAATTCGCTGATTTGTCGAGTTCCACCTGCCTGCCTCCATCGATTCAGAGGTTGTTTTCTCGGACTGAAATCTGGTAGCTTGTTCGGCACTCCAAAATAAACACATTTACGCTTGTTAAGGCTGTAATCAAACACAAGTGATAGATGGCAGCAGATTTCCATTCATCTGTAGAAAGGTTATCCATTCACCTCCCTGCAACGACTTCAGGGGAGGTCTGTCGAGCTGCAGGGGAAAAGGTACAGGAATCTATAGTACTGTAAGTGCTGTCTCCTGGTAAAGCACAGCTTTTACAGGAACAGCATGTAATAGCATGTGTAAGTATAAATTGCTTAAGTGACCTTCCATTAGATTCCTATCAAGAGCCTATTTCCATTAGTTATAGGGCGCATTGATCAGATTCCGGCTAGTGCGTCAGATCAGCCTTTTCACCGAGTCAGCTAGGATTGTGTGTGTGTATGTGTGTGTGTGTATGTGTGTGTGTGTGTGTGTGCTGCATGTGTTTGTACGGTGTGACTTTTGTCGGGTCATTGCAGCTTAGATAAACACTTGTTGTTAACAGGCTGCAGTTTATTAATCCCATGCTTTTATATGCGTGTGCTTAACCTTCACATAACTTCAACCATCCGCATCAAGCAGCTGTGGATTTCACTGAAACCTCAGTTAGACTTGAAAACATTGTAATGATGTGTTCTGAGAAAATAAATTGCAATATTTTGCTCATCTTATTTTGCTTTAAAGACATTTTCAGTCATGATCTGGAAGATTGCACAATATTAAGTGCTCCAGGAACAAACCAAATGTAGAACAGAACCCTTCTTATAGCAAATTCAACACATTTTCATTAGGAACTTGTTCCACAGTTCTGGATCTGTGCAAAAACAAATTGTAAAGTTCAGCCAAAATGGAGGTTAATATGCAGCTTCACTAGTCTGAGTTAAACAAACAGAAGAGAAGATTCCACAATAATAAGACAACCAGTTTGGAAGATACCGACAGCTATTGGCAGATGGAATAACCACAACAGCCAAGTTCAGTCGTTAAGATAGAAATCTTGTTAAGTGTTGTCAAAGGGAAGAAAAATGGACCTGGCAGTTACACCAGACAACTCTGTTCTATACCACAATACAAGCAGCTAAGTGTGCAGCTCCAAGACAGTTTTCCATATTTTGTCACATCATGTGGTAGAGTTTGTAAAGACAATTTTCACTACTTCCCCTGGGGACCGTACCACATTTCAAAGCAGTCTAACCAGTTGCTTGATGGGTGGATTGGCTCACAGATTGGCTGGTGGACTTATAGACAACATCAACATGCCACTTTGACAAATCACCAGCTACAAACACAGATCTGGACGGGTCGCATTTGCAGCCGAGAGACTGAAATGACTGTCAGGCTCATGAAAAGAGCCGGGGAGAGAAACGTGTGTGTAATAGCTATCATACAGCATGATGTGATACAATATTGCAAACTGTCTTGGACTCGAAGGCTGCAGCGGCCTGTATTGTGCTCATAATAATAATAATAAAAAACATAAATAAACATATAAACAGACTGCAGTTCTACTGACTGCATGGAACATGGTTCATTCCTCCTCATCGCCTCCATGACAATCTGTACCACACCAGCAACTTAGATTTCAAAGTCAGGTGTTAACGGTTGAGGCAGCAACTGTGTGGCAGCAACTCTCTTGGAACGTCTTCTCTCTGTTAGGGAGGTTGATGGACGCCAAATTCTGTTCTGCTCACTGTAACCACAGTAAGAAAGGGAACCAAACTTTGGGATGGGTAGAACTCTCTCCCTTTGTGGATTCACAGAGCATGTGAGGCACTATGAAGGTGTGAGGATGCTGCTGAACTCCAGTTTCATGCTGCTGGGTTGGAATTTTTCCCCAAAGACAACATGGTGCTCATTAAAGCTGCAACAGGCTCGCCTTACAATCAGGACACATTTTCAGTGCGACTAGGGAACAAATAAGGAATGAACCAGGAACTAACTGTTCACCGGGAGTCACTCCTAATCCAGTTTTATTAAGTCGCTAATGACTAGCTAATGGTTATTTAATGGTTAGCTAGTGATTAGTTTATGATGATTAGTTTATGATAAATCAAGTAAGAAATGAGTGAGGAACCAACACTTCATTCCTGATTAGTGCCTTATTCTTCCCTGCTCATTCATAATTAACTAACCATTAACTGCTCTATAACATTGGATTCCATATAGCTAATGCACTAATGGTCAATGGCAATTAGTTCCTCATCCGTTTCTAATTTATTCCCCATTAACTGCTGAAACTTTTGTTTCCCTTACTGTAAAGTGTGGCTGTGCAGCATGTCACGTCCTCGGGATGAGACACAACAATCTGCCGTCTTTGTCCAGAATCACTCGTTGCAGCTGTAAAGGTGAGGGCTGCTCATCCTCGTTCTGCCTGTGTGAGGTAATTTAAGTAACTTTATGTAACTCTATGAGGGATTATGAGATGGATGGTGCGACACTCAAGAGTAATCCAGATGGTTAAAATCCTCCTCCTATGTGAATGTGTACATTTCTCATAATAAGTACAGACGTACCCGTCGCTGCTATAATAGACAGTGATGACAGTTTGGAAACAAGCCCCGCCCACAGACGATGTTGAAGTTGACATTGAGGATTAGATTACGCTGGGAGGCAACGTGTGTGTGTGTGTGTGTGTGGATGTGACATGTACGCGACTGTGTGTCTGTATAATGGTGGTGGTTGTGCAGATATATCATGATAATAAGAAGCATTTATCATTTAAAACAATCTTTTGCACCATTATTAAAAGACTGAATTATTAATCTTGGTGTCTCGCATTTTTTGTTGCATCTGAGCTTTGGCGTAGATCCGTGTGTGTGTGTGTTTGTGTGTGTGTGTGTGTGTGTGTTTCTCTAATCCATCCTTCTGCGATGGATTACACACAGCTGAGGAGCAGCAGTCAACTGGGCCATTAGAAAAGCTTTATTAACACTGTAAATAAGGACAACAGGCAGGAGTCACATGACACACTGTAGCTGAGATTCTACCGTCACACATGACTCCACTGTTTCCCAGCAGATGCAGAATTAATAGAACATACAGTTTTAATATAGGCAATATAACCTGTATATAGTGCAGTATGTGACAGCTCTACAGTACATCAGGTATTGTTGGGTTGTTTGTTGAGTATTACGGCTCTTTTACTCAGGTGCAGTGCTGATTTTCATGATTTTGTGATGTAATATAAACAGTTTCATTCATTAAAGGCACAGATCCTAACTGGTTAGCTGTGGCCATGGAGTGTGTTCAGTGCAGCAGTGTGCACTTGTTCAAGGACGTCCACACAGAGGGAGACGAAAACAGGAAACAATACAAAATATATTTATAAAACATTTAAAAATTGATTTGCTGGCATTTGTAAAAAAAAAAAAAATAGAGCATTTTGTTTTTCATTTTGTAGTTGTTAGCCCTTTCAGACATATTGATGTCAAAAACAACAAAGTCATATTTGTTCCCGCTTGAGGAGAAACCTTGTGATGAGATTTAATGTGAGGGGTGCAGGTCTGTTGTTTTGAGCTGCCCATTTGCTGCCATGACAGTCAGACACCTGAGGGAAAGTTCGTCCTTGCCTTCCACCCATTGCTCCTCTTCAGCCCTGACTCACTCCAGGTGTGCATGTGTTGGGCGTGCACGTGGGAGAGAGAGAGCAGAGAGTGTGTGTGGGACGCAGAAGTCGGCAGCCGTTTGTATCAGCGTTGGTTCGTGGGTTCTTACGCGGCTGCGTACGTGTCAGCAGACAGACACCCTCTGGCCAGAGCCAAATAAAGTCTCCTCACCTGTTTGTGGCCTTTGAGGAAGACTGTGTGTGTCACCTCCCAGGGGCCAATGCCACGCTGACTTAGAGCCGCTGGAACAATCAGCAGACTCTACATGGCCGGGTCAGATAGAATAGCCTCGGCTCCTCTCGATCCAGGATCAGGAGCTGTTTTGTCTCTCTATGTATGGCGAATGACTTCAGCCCAAAGTGGATGACTTCAGAGGATAAGTGTAGTGCATGAGCTGAAAGAGCTTCGTCCAAGACTTGGACTCTGCTTATGTAAATTGTTTGAAGGGTGTTCAGTGATAGAATTTAGAGATTAGGGTCGAGGCCCGAGACTGCTTGACTTCTATTTCCATACTCTCAACATCTCCGGCCAAAGGTTGGTAAACTGAGAGGGGTCGCTCCGGATGCTGGTCATAACCTCATGTTTTGGGATTGTTGGAGCTCCAAATATAATGCACGTGTCACACAAAAAAAACCCCACAACATTTCATGAAACGCAGCGACATCACACAAAAGACAAGATTGCACACAACACAACAATTATGTCTTGTGGAGTGCTGATTTGGTATCTGAAATGTTGTGTTTTCTAAAATGTTATTGTCTCTCTCACCCTATAATTTTAACATGATTTTTCACATTATTGGGCTGCCAGACAGCTTTGAAAAATGGAAGGCAAAGATAATTGAAAGTTTCAGACTTCTGTGCATTGTACCGTGATTATTTTTTTACATAAAGGCATCGTTTTAGTGATCATGATGACCCAGAAAGACAAGACTCCAACTGATCATGTTGAACATAGTTTGGTCATCCTGGGGAGAAACAGTGGAGGGTAAAAGGTTCAAATGAATTAGATGATGCAGAAGAAACCAAAACACTGTAATGCTAAATATGAAAAAAAAAAAAAAGTTTAATATGAAACATTTCCAGATTGTCTGTTACTGAACTGAGCTCAAAATCATAACAAACACTGTTATACTCTATTTGAATGGTAGTTTCTCGAGTCACAGTCTCACCTAGAGATGCATGTGTGCAGGCTCCCCCCTCCTGACTCACACACAGTATATAAGGTAACTCCCACTGGGGTCTTGCTACCCATATAGATATATAGATTATGGTGAGGTCAAAATCATTTCTATTCAAGCAGGTGGAAATGGCTTTCATAAATATTCGATTATGTTTAGGAATGCTCAGACAATAAATATTCCCTCAGCACTCGGCTCAGAGCGAACGACTGAAAAACAGCAGCCCGATGAAACGCGCTCGTGACCTTCACGACGACCTTTGCAAAGCTCAGCTACCACCTCAACCAACTTCTGCCCTTTTATAAAACCTGCAGTCAGAGTTTGAATAGTGCTCGACCAGGAGACATGTCAAAGTCAGTCAGATGCTGTTTTTTTATTACGGTGCTGTCATGTCCTCTTTGGCTACATTTGATTTTGCCCACTCCCTCTCAACATCTCAATCATGGTAGATGTTGAGACAGGTGTAATCTGTGCTGTAAACCTCCAAAAATCCTACTTGCTACCTGTCAATGTACACAGTCTAGATTGAAAAACAATTTCACACATGGTTTCAGGGGAGATTTCTGGGAATAAAGCTTTCAGATCAGTTTGTTTCTGTGAAAAGAACAGAGCATGTGGAGATTGGATCTAGCCGGAGATCTATCTGTTGAATTAATCAAACCTGGGGATTACATGGATAAAGCAGCAGTGGCACAATTACTTAGCTGTTACAAGACAGTCCTTTCTTCAACCACCTCATGAATTTAAACAGTTTAACACAACACCACCAGTTTAAATCATTCTTTTAATACGACATCAGAAACCCAGCGGACGTGTGGTGTGACTCCCATGGAGGTGAGTGTAATCAGGAGATTATCTATACTAAGCTTGTAAAGAAGAAATAGGTTGAATTTATTTTGATATTGAACATTAAACGCTGAGCGTTACTTGAAATCCACATTCAGATTCATTACTCGGTAAAAAGGAAAAAAAATCAACAATAACCTTTGAACACTTGTGCTTTCTTACCTTTCTTTAACATGTGAATTTCTCCAAAGAGGATCAATACAGGAACATATTTATCTCTTTATCTTCATGTGATCCTCACAGCTGACTGATAATTCTGATCGTTTTTACACAACAAACATGATCCTCTAAATCCTCCTGCACCGCCTGTCTGTCAATAATAATGACAACAGTTCCAGCTACTGAACGCGTTCTTCTCTCCGTCAGCCTCCATCCTTTGTTCAGCCGACCTGCAGCGCAGCGCGGACAGCGTTCTGGCAGAACAGTAACCCAGTAACTGTGATACAATTATTGATTTGGAAATTGTAAATCCCTTACACTACTCGATACTGGCTAAAGTAATCAGATTACAATTACACATTTCTGCCCAACGCTGGTAGTTGCAGTCTCACATGTTCTCACACACACACACATACACACACACACACACACACACACACACACACACACACACACACACACACACACACACACACACACACACAGTAAAAAAGTGGTTTCAATCAGTTACTTTGGTGAAGATTTTAAATTTGGGATAGAAAGTTAGAAAATATTATTTTAGGCTTCAGTTGCTGTTGAGTCGTGATGTGTGATTCCAGTTTGTTACCAAGTCAAACTGAGGTTAGTGTGGATGAACTCTCATTGTCTGAACATTAACACACAATCTGAAGCCTAAACAGACATGAATCTCTTTCCAATGATGGCTGACAGTGATAAACGCCACCAATAGCTGCTCTCTGTCTGTCTGAACGTGGATAATGCATCACAGTGGACAACGTGGCTGCAGTCTGCTCGCCTGCAGCAGCTCCTTCACTTCTTCTTCAGACTGCTGCTGCGTAACCTCATCATATTCTGTATTGTGATTAAATCTCAGATCCTCTACAAGGTTTGTGGTGTCGCAGAGTCACAGTCCCTCGCAGCCTTCCCAGACACATCACACACACACACACACACACACACACACACACACACACACACACACACACACACACACGCTGTTCTGAGAGCTGATAAAGCTTGCGACTGCGTTGTCGTCGGCCATCATCAGTATCAGCTCTTAGTGGCGCCTTACGCACTCCGACAGCCAAGGTTAGCATAATGACAAGTGGAAGGAGGAGTAGTTCCTAATAACGATGATAACACAGTAATTTACCCCAAATTTCAAAGTTTAGATTTTCAATTTTTAATTATTAGAATTGATCCGAGAACAACAGCGTTTGGGATCAATGTCAATATTTCCGTATTGATCTGCGCACCACTAATACTGAGGAAGCTCAGCTCCAATCAGTGTGTCCCCGTCGTTTTGACAGTCTTCCAAACAGCTTGATTTTGTTCTATATAGAAGCCAAAGTCATCTTTTCTCTGCACCACTTAACTATTTCTCATCTGCACCCTTCTTGTCAACCACAGTTCCTGCAGCGTCAGGGCTTTCATTTCTCCGCTATGACTGATGCCATGATATTTTCTTCGAGCACAAGCAAATGCCACGCCATTCATTAGATCTAATTTGCATCTGATATGAACCAAAAGAGCAGCTGTAGAAGCAGAAAGTCGATGCTGTTTGTGTGCCTGACCTACTGTAGATTTGTCAGTGTCAAGCCTCCTGCAGTCCGCCAGTGTTTGCGAGCGCTCTGTACGACCATGTCGCGAGCATTAGTTCTTTTCACATCCTCGCCGGTCATGCTCTGTCGACGGAGTATGCTGTTGCGTTGCAGCATGAGATAAGAGGATCAAGAAGATACACCGCTGCCCTGGATGTGCGCTGGTGTGTTATCTCATTTTTTTGATCTTTTTGAGAGAGCAAGCTTGCGATCTTTGCCTCTGGGGGCCCTCTCAATATTTCATGACTGTGCAATGTATCTTTTGACACTGAAATATGCTGTGAATTAAACATGACTGACTGCATAATCAAAAGCTTTTTAATGCAAGTAGAAGGGCTGGCCTCTTTCGGGGTGCCTTTTAATTAAAGAATAAATGACCACAGATTTTGGTGAATTTAACGAGGCGTCGATTTGCTCGCCACAGTCTCTGCACGTCGCTGCTCTCGCTGCACCCCAACATTTATAGCCATTTCAATCACTCGTGAAGCAGGGCCACTACTTCATAGAGGCATAAAGGAGCAATAAAAAAGTTGTTTGTAAAGTATTAAATGTGGAGGCAGCCTGAAGGCTTTTATTCTCCTGCAGAAGTGGCATCGAAGGAGCTGGTCATGGCAGTCAGTGCTTTAGAGCAGGTGTGGGAGTAAAATGCTAAAATGGAGCGATAAGTGGCTCAATATCAGTGAGCTCTGCACTTCAGATTTAATGAACAGACTCTGCCTTGTAACCATCGTGGGGGTAGAATTCCAATCACAAGATCACACGTCAACATTTTGGAATTGATTGACTCAATTTATGGTCTTTGTGCTATGACCTAAAAATCTCTTATATCTATATAATTACTCTTCTATCGGTGCACTGTAGCAAAATCCACTTGCAGGATAAGGGTCGAGCGTTTTTCTGAGATTGTTTTAAAAACATTACCTGCATCTGTTTGAGTGTTAAAAGTCCTGATAAATCTCTGACTCATCTCAAACTAAACTCGTCTGTGCTTCACGAAATGAATAAATGATCATCTGCAGAACATCAAGAAGCAGAAGCCTATAGCATGACTCCCGCCTGTGTCGTGGAGGGGACGAGATCCTCACAGATCTATTATGGATGCGTTTTTATGATCAAGCGTGCCGCATATCCAAAACAGTGTGACACATCACTCGCCACGCTCCACCTGGGACGAGCACAGATGACACAACACTCCAGATATGCAAAGTCATGCTCATTTCAGATGTGTCGAGTGAGACGTCGACATTTGTATGAAAGCTGAATTTAATAAAAGAAGGGATGATCAGGAAGGGTCACGTCAATATGGATTAGTAATCTGGCTAAATCATTGCTACAATCACCAGATTAAAAATGACAACACATATGCATGTTCTGTGGTGACCTGCAGTAATTATTACAGCAGCAAAGGAGGAAGTCAGGTTAAGTCTACATGGTCCACACAGGGAGGCGGATGGGATGGAGTGTTTACTCAGGAGACTGCTGGTTGTGTCCAGTGTGAAGTCAAAGGTCGACCGAGTTTTACAGGTCCAGCTTGTATGAAAGTTGATTTCTGAGTCTCGTCCGTGGAATGCTGAGGCTTTGTGATGGCGCTGACCCGACTTTAATCCCAACGTGTCAGTATTTGATGAGTTCAGAATGAGACTCAACAAACCGACTTTCTTACAAATTGGACTTTTAATTTGACCTACTAATAATGTTTTACTATGTTACTATGTAGCTTACGTAAATACATTCCACAACTTTTGTTCCATAGTTATTTTAACCCAAACTTCAGTGTTTCTGTCTTACCAAGTTGTATTTTTAGCCTGAACCGAACCAAATTGTGAGCCCGTGATGAAGGTCACTGTGTGATATATGAATGTTTTGGGAGTCTTAGTCAACTGATTCACCTGGTTTAGGTTTAGTTTACGTTTGAGGATGTGTTGGAACTTTCTTTATGCATCTTTACATTTCAATTCTATATTTCTCATGTTTAAATTTTAAATGTTGCGTTGTGACGGCACTGTGCTTATGGTCTGGTTAGGCTTGCACTTGGTTAAGTCTGGAAAAAGATCATGTTTTGGCTTGAAATACTCATTTGTGATATCACGTCACCTGAAGCAAACCTTGGGCTCATAACGCCTCGCTGTCTGGACACCACTATCCTGATGCTCATACACATGAAACACCACATTTTCCTCAAAATATCTCTATGCTATATAAACCACTGGATAGAGCAGATGTGAGTTTCTGGTTAGGAGGTCTTGTTGTCCTACGAGGCCTGAGAGGAGAAGTACTCAGACTGTTAACTCTTCTAAAAGGCGGGGCTCACACATGCTTCAGCGGGCACCTTCCCAGCATTTCAACTGCAATTTGTTCCCGAACTTAAAATAATGGTGCTGTTGAGAAATCTGTTCTGCTATATTAAAAGTACAGCGTTGGACAGTGTAGCACATTTGCTTTTCTCACTTCAAAAGAAGTCACAGTGCAGAGTGTCTTTGTTCAGCCCTCCTACTGAAGAAGCAGCTCTAACGCCACAGAAACAGCCCGAGGCCTCGCAGTCAGAGGTGACAGCACTTCAACCGGTCTCACAGCTTTTAATTATTGTTTTATTCATACAGATTATAAAGCAATACATTACACTCAAAGGCTAGTTGTAGCACAATAAAGGAGCGAACAAAGTTGAAGATTCATCATCTTTCTGAAAGGGACACGGAGCCTCTCTCAGATCTATATATTCAGAGCATTTGTCATGACGCAAAGGGCTGAAAAGAGCAGCTGGTCAGGGTCTTTCACATTTTAATGATCCTCTCTGGGACTTATTCCCCATTTTTCACTCTCTCACTCACTCCCTCTCTGTCTCCCACTCCCTCTGAGGAGAAATCCCAGAAATATGGATAAGGATTGCCCCGCAGAGAATACATGACCTCATTTCCATATGTCACATCTAATAGGCTTGGACACTACGAGCGAGGATCCAAAGGGTTTAAAAATGTTCTTCCTTGACTCTCTCAGTTTTGCCGTTGTAGGCGGGGATAATGAGGCCACGGCTGCAGACAGGGGAGAAGCACTTTGAAGTGAAACCTCGTCAACTTCTCCGAGTTCTGGAACCAAAGAGGTCCGATCGAGTCGCAGAGTTTCGCCAAGAGACTTGAAAAACAAACATGGCAGATGATGTGACGCTGTAGGTTTCTTGCACACAGGAAAAGACTAACGATGACTTATTTAGCAAAATAGAAAAACATGCTGTAATTTAATTAGGCTAAAGAGCTTTAAATAATTAAACAAATTCAAGAAAAAACAAAAGAAAGGAAAAAGTATACCTCAGAGAGCTTTGTGCAGCGAGTGAGAGGAAATAAATCCTGACATTGCACCGCCGGGATCTTATACAGACCGCTTTCTAACAACCACTGACAGCCGAACATTAGCAAGGAACTGCATGTAACTAGCAACCATCAGCGCTATAAACCAATTAGAAGGTGACGCGAACCAAGCAGACATTAACACAAAGCAATTGAGCAATCTCCTCCACAGCTTTTCACAAGCCCACAAAGGAGATGTCACTTCTTCTTTTTGGTAATTACTACTCTTTCAATTATCCTTGATGAGGGGAAATTATTTTATTTAATAAATGACTGTAAATGAAGCCATGAATGTATGCAAGCTTGTGAATTTGATGTGCTTAATAAGTGGAAATATTTCACATGTGGCTGGTTCTGTTCAGGACAGGACGGCTGTTTGTTCTAACTGATCTTGTGTGTGAACAAGTGAAATGAAAAACAAAATAACATTGTCATGTTTGGTAATTAAAGTCAATCAGAACCTAATGTTAGTCAAAAACTGCTGCTGTTAAAGCCGGCTGAATTAATTACTTCCATATGTATTCTGATTTCTTGCGCTGCCGCTGAAGCTGGTATCCCCGCGCACACTGTGCTGCTCCTGAAGCTCCGCGGCTGTCGGCCCATCACAGTGCCACCGCTGTTTACAAGTCAACCTACTTTTCTTGAACAAAGCTGACATCGTGCAGCGCAACACTTAGACACTTCTGCTACAGCTGCTCACACTCACACAGACGGGATGTCACCCCTTCAAAGTTTTTAGTTAGCACCAATTCCATGGGATTTAAAAAAATAAAAGACAGCTCTTCAATGAAGTCTTGCTGAACTTTTCACATCAGGGACCCACAAAGAGATCTCTGCCTTTTCTTTTGATAACATGCAGTACAGCAGTGGCTCCTATGTCACTGTAGAGATGAGCAGCTGAAACTAAAGTGCTAAGAACATTTAAAGTAGAATAATTAATACCAGCAAACAACAGACGAGTTGCAACTGTGATTTTCTCTTGTGACACCTCTGTGTTGTGTTCAGGCACAAAAACCACATGCTTAGTGTTCGTAGATGATCATATTTTGGCTTGAAACACCTGTTTTGTCACTACAAACCAGGCTGGAGGTGTCTGGACTTCTCGTCAGGAAGATCAGTTTTTTTGTTGCCACATGATGACGTGATGATGATGAAATTTGTCGCGAGGTCGCCCTGAAATATCTGGTGGTTTTATCGAAAATCTTGACTTTACAATGTCAACATGATAAGACACATTTTGTAGAAATTTCAATATGGTACATTTACAGTCAGAGGTTGCAGAAACATACATTGTAAACTGGACTGATTTAACTCTACTGCTTTGATAGATGATGTATGATTAAGAAAAGAATACCACGACAGCTGTTACTCAAACAGGGAAGGACCATCAGAAACAGAACCGAGCGATCCCTCTCTGCTGCCTGACAGAGACAACGTCATTATTTACACTGAGTCACAGTTCAGAATGGGTATGATTGCTTTTACACAGCTGGGAAAGGTAAATACCTGTTCCAACAGTTTTCATGTAATTCTTGTCGGTGTCACAGCAGACTGAATATAGATGGATCATTATAATGTATGAATACCAGGGCAAAAAGTTGAAAAACTGTCGGTGCAAAACAACCAACTGTTTTCCATGTAATGCGGCTGGTCAGAGAATGGAAAGCAGATTTTCACAAGGTATCAGCTGAACTCTGTGGGTCACCTGCAGTCTGTTGTACAACATGCAGCAAATAAAAAGAAATGATGTATATTGTGTACGTTGTTTTTGAGCAGTATTCATGTTAACCATTCTCCAAATGTGGCTGATAACAGAGACAATGGTGGAAGACATCCTGAGCAGACGCTGCATCGGTGATGTTCTGAATGACGAGAGGACGCTGGCTGAACGTCATTAGTCATTAATGGGTGTGTCAAAAGTTCACAGTCAAACAAACAAACATGGCGGCTTCCTGTGTAAGGAGGAGCACAAACTCCCTCACCTGTTTAATATACACGGCAGTCAGAAACACGACCCAATACATACAGTACAACACACGGATGACGTGTTATCTGGGAGGTTGTTAGTAAAGTGTAACAAGCAGCAGATGAAAACATGCCGACAATAAGCCAACAGATCCATCCACCCTCTAATCTTTAACCCAGCACACTCTGACAGAGATAAACATGTTTTGTTGCAGCAGCCAGCTCGCCGCGTGAGGCCTTCATTAGGCCCAGTGTAGCCGTGTCCACTGAAGCACTGGGATCTCTGGAAGATTGATCGTGGCGGGCCACAGATCAGTTAGGAGACCTCCCCCTCTCTCTGCCGCTGGTCCAAACCCAATAGTCCTTGCTAGGGAGGAGCGTAGGGACCCTCGCTCTACACAGAGGCAATATCGTCTGATAAATTGCCTTTCCTGGCACGATTATACACCGGGGTGTTCCCCACGGTCTTTGGGAGCCATGTTTTAGAGCTTCAGCACTGTGGGAAGGCAGTAAAAGTGGGGCAATTTGTTATAAGGATGGAAGGCCGATGATAGGCTTAAATCATGTGATATACAGGCATTAAATGGAATATAGGCATTAAACCTCAATATTAAACTGTAGTCCAATAGTAGTCTGGAGTTTATTATGTGTACATTATAATCTTTATCTATGAGGTTGGTATTTTCTCTTTATTGATATGGAGACTGTTGAGTAGAGAAAAGACCCAGCACTGTCAGGAGAAAGTAAACTGGAGGTGGAGAGGTGTTCTCCAAGACAGAAATAAAGAACAGTCGGATTTTTTGTCAAACATCGTCTCATGTGGCTGCCCAGATGACCCGGCTTCAAAACATACTGTCATTCAGTCTTTCAGTACTTCCTGACAATCACTGCAGCAGAGTTTCATACGGCAGAACAGCATACCCTGTTTCTTTTTTATTCTTTTTTATCCCAACTTCCTGCTACAATGTTTTTTCCCCTCCGGGAAGTTCAGAAAGGGCCGCGTTGCATTTCCAATCCACAAATAACTCGCGCCCAGAGCATCTGAAAGCTATCTGACATTCAGACCCGGGAGTGTCTGGAAGGTTCTGCCACAGGGTCGGCCTGTACGCCGGCTCACTGGAACAATGCAAAGTGATGTGGCTGTGAGGGGAATGTCTGCCAAAACTGTTGGGTGCACTTTAATTATGGAGAGGGATTGTGCAACCCGCCTGACTGGCTTGACATTATTCAAAAGTAATTAGTTGCTTGTTATTTTAATTATGGATGAAAGGACACAAGAACAGAATTAACTCTGAAACAGGATTGCTGCGTTGCCAGAGAGAGAGAAAGACAAGGATTTGAACACTCTGGTTTGTTCAGACTTTGGTGTTACACCTGCACGGAAAAGAGTTCAGTGATATAACAGAAATGCTGTTTAGCACCAATCTGTCATGGATCCACTCAAGTCAGACATTTCTAAACTATGGCAACCTTTTAACCTTTACATATCCACAGTTTGACCGTGAGGGAACCCAATCCCAGAAAAGCTGAGATTACCAGTATTGACGAGGACGTATTAACCGTCTGCTGTGAGCTGCTTCGTTTTGGGGTGATTTCCTTATTGTGAGAACTTTGTAGCATCACATTCAAATGCTGCTTTCTCATTTAACACTGCAGTCCCGCTTGGACTGCTGCTCAGTTATCCCTTCACTCACCGACATGCATAAACACACACAAATACAGAGAACACACACAAGTTTGATTCAGCTGGAAATGCAAAATTGCTTCAGGACATTTCGTTCCAAATGGCAGCAACTCGGCTGTTTAAAGTTTAAGGCCTTCTTTTACAAACGAGGCACATTTGTGTTCATTTCTGCAGATTCTGATTTCTTATGTTTCTTTTTTGTTGTATATGTCCATCAATAAAAATATGATATAACATTTGGAATGGAAACATTGTGTTATTCTCTCCTGGCTAACTGTGTTCACCCTGAGGGACCGCAGCGCTACAGGCCTCCTACGACTTCTTCAGCCACTAATCTTCCCAACAGCATCTTGATTCCCCTCCGGGGCTCCAGATAGATTGCTTTAATTAATCACTAACATACTCAATGCACACATAGCAAGTGCTAAGTAGTGGCCAGGTCAGCCGATAAGTACTCCAGAGGGAAATGTCTGGAGGAATCTGAGGTAGACTTTACCACAAGGGAAAGGAGCAATCACTGATGGCTGATGTGGTAAATAAGCTTTAGTGAAGTGCACCGAGCCTCCAAAGACACTGTGTGAGGACTGTCATAGTTTTTTACTCCACGACCAACAAATCAAAGATGACAGCAGAATTCTCTCCCGTGCTCTTTTGAAGGAAACACTGCAGGTTCAGCAGTGGATCACAGCTGCAGTGTCTGGCTCAAGGGCACTTTAGAACTGGGTCATTTCATTAAACAGGAGCCTCTGTAACCAACACAGTAGACCTGATGTCTACATTGTGTGTCAATATGAACCAGAAGCACGCTGATTTCTTTTTTCTTTTTGGTAGGCTTGTTTAGGTCGCCAACAATAAAGATCTGACCGTAGATAAGTGTTGGTGATAGTTACTGTGTGCATCAAACATTTGCTACACAGGGTTGGGAAAGTTATTTAGAACTGATTTGATAATACAGGCGATCACAGCACTTTTTACTCGTTCAAAAAGAGTCACATCTAATCATCATCATCTATACCTGTTAATCCACAGTGAGAGTATGGATTACATTACTCACCATCTAACCTCTAACAGCTACAAAGCTCGAGCACCTGCTCAACTCAGAAAGAGATAAGAATGGAAACCGAGACAGCGGCTGAATGAGAGGCAGCTGCACTGCAGCTGATCACAAACCTTTAACAGCTAATTTAGCTCCAGTGACCACTGACAGCACCTCCGACCTCTGTCCCAACAGTGAAGCCACCAGCCTCACACAGCCTCTCAATTCTGTTGATGCTGAACAAAAGTCGGTCCTACATCTCACATCGCCTCAGTGGGCTTTTGCAATCGGTACAGTGTACGACACGCTCACGCAGGGAAAACTAGAATCACCACATCACGGCTGCATGTCTCCACGCACCAGTCAAGTTGCTGTTTCAGAGCATTGGTGTTGAATAATGTCCAAAAGTTGTTTTTGCAGAACATTTCAAATGATGTCAGGGTTAGTGCATTTAACCTCTAACATCATAACTTTACCATTTTATCATATCAGCCATTTTTAAATGTTTTCATTCAATCATATTCATTCTTGAGCCATTGAAATAATGTGTTTGACCTTGATCTTTGACTTTTGACCACCAAAACCTAACCAGTTTATCTTTGAGCCATCGTGGACACTTGAGCCTTATTTGAAGAAATAAACAGGACATATTATGATCACACAACCTTCAGTACACGATGTCTCCGGCCACGGCGTCATAATGGAAGAAACCACAGGAAGAGCAGGGATCTCTCCAAGGATGATAGAAAAGCAATACATGTTGCGTGTGCAGACCAGATGCACAAAATGACAATGTATACAAACTACTGTTAGAAAACATCTGATATCTATGAAGAGTGTGGATCCAGGAGGACAAATGGAAACAGCAGGAAGTTCCTGGGATTATTAACTATGAATGTTTTTAATGGAAGTATTGGTGGCTTGATCCCCTAATTTCCCCCAATGTGGGTCTATGTGTGGGCATACTGAAGTTGTTTTGGAGCATGTGCTGAATGTAATGTATGTGGCCAGCAAACGTTCTCCTGCAACTGCTTCTACTCAGGTCCTGGTCATTAGTAGCTCGACGATGTGGCGTAGGCAGTCGCTTGGCATGTGGTTGCTAATGGGCTGAATGCAGAGTTGCTGTTCGTTCATCTGTGTAGTGGTATTGGATTTGTGTGTGTGTGTGTGTGTGTGTGTGTGTGTGTGTGTGTGTGTGTGTGTGTGTGTGTGTGTGTGTGTGTGTGTGTGTGTGTGTGTGTGTGTGTGTGTGTGTGTGTGTGTGTGTGTTTCCTCCCAGGCTCATGAAAGAATTGTCATTTGACCCACGCTCAGTTCTCAGCTGCACAGCCAATAATGGGAGCGAGTGAGGAAGTCTTTGTTAATGGGCTTGATTATTTGCTCTGCCTGTTCAAGCTTGTCAAACAGCGAGATGATGCACAGGCTAACTTACACACCCAACTCTCTGACACACACACAGTTTAATTCCTCCTCGGCATTAAGCTTTTAGAAGGCAACAGCAGCGGTTAAGGCATGACAGTTCCCCGGGGACCTTCAGTGCAACTCAGCAGAGAGCTCTTTGTGACTACAGATTACCTCCTATTGCATTTCTTTTCCGGTGACAGAAGGCCCTTCTTGGCCTCTCTCCAGCCCACACCTTGTCTCATCCTCATCTCCCGTCTCTCTCTTTTTCACTCTCTCCATCCATCCATCCATCTGTCCATAACCACCCAATCTTTAGCCACCCTGTGGGAACCTGTCGGTCCAACGATTTCTCCTCAAGCTACTGTCGACGTTCGGCATGAAGGCACCGGGAGTCGATCCCCTCAGAAACCTGCGGTGTCAATCCCGGATGCTTTGTCTGAAATAATTAGGACTTTCATTAGCATCAGGGAGCATGGCTCTCTTCGTTACCTGCTTAGGCAAGGGTTCCCATAATTGGCGCCGGGAGCTTGAGAGGTTCACCTCCCCCGGCACCGTTCTCGGAAGAATAGATGTCTTAGATGCCATGTTTTCCCAGGCCCTATCAAGCTTACCCAGGAGAGCTGCTTCCTTCCCCTCGTCTCTTTTCCAGCCAGCATTTAAAAGTTTGATACGAGCACCCTCCCCTCCTGTCTCTGACATTTCCAGCAGCCACTCACAGTGAAGGCCGCCTGATCTGTCTTTCAGTATTTCATTCTGTCATTTTCCAGACGTCGATGTGAAAAAAAGAAGAAGGTACGCCGTGTGTCTTTTTGACACGCTGCCAGTGAAGAACTTTTGAAAACTTTGTCGGTGTTGAAAATAGCAGCAGAGCCTCGCCGTCACATCCTGCTCCTGGTATATCGTGGAGCAGTCGTTCATATTGTGACTCAGTTTCATGCATTTACATGTTGGGTTGTTGGTAGAAGATTTGTTGAGCAGAGATTTTGGCTGACTTGAGTTTTTAAAAGTGTTGTTCTGCCAGTAAGAGCACTCAGGTACGCGGCAGGCCTCACTGTTCTTTGTCTGGCAGCGCGTTTTAACAAAAGAGGTGACTGCAAAAACATGTTAGTAGCTCCAACGTGTTCACCTGAACCCAGCAGTGAGTAATCATCTATCACTGTTGCATTTTTGAGACCTCAGTGGAACGGAGGCTAACTTGAATATGTGTCATATTCCTCCGTTCCCATGTTCCCTGTTTCTTTTCACTAAGTGACAAAGATGAAAAACAATATTAAATCAAATGAATTTGCATTTGTCAAGGCTTTTGAAGTGTGACACATTTAGGTATTAAACGTAGGAAAGGCGATTCTGGAGAAAGATGGTTGTTGAGTTTTTATTATCTTTTTATGAATGCTTTGGTCAGTTTTTTAACGTTCCAACCCAAAGCATCTTTGACAACCTGCCAGTCAGACTTGCCTCGGCTACCTTTAATGCAAATAATATATATTAGGAACCCTCCAAATCTATTAAACCACTAACAATTACAAACATTTTAATACTTTGATGTTTGTTAACTTGAAGGTCTTATTTGTAAGATTTTGAGTCTCATCCAACCTCAGATACTGATGCTTTCAGATGATGTCCGACTCAACCTACAATCCTAAAGTGTTGTAAAAAGTCTCTTTGGACTATGACACCTGACTTCCTCCTTAGCTCCTGTCAGAATGACCATGGGAAATTACATTAACCCAAATATGGGTCATAATAAGCTGCTTGCACAGGAACAGAAAAGAGTTTTACTCGTATCTGCTCCTGTGCAGCCCCGAGTTCCTCCACACTGTTCACTGCGTGTCCACCTACAGCTCGGAGAAGCAGCTAAATTGGATTAATTGTGTGGTTCAAGTAAGAGGGAGCTCTAATTCAGTAAATAAAACCAAATAAATCAAAAACCCAAATGCATCTGTCATCAATAATTTAATTTAATTCATAGCTGCATGAAGCTGCAGGTTCCTGTGGAATAAACAAAGGTTTCCATGCATGCTCAAACACAATGTCATATTACATTTTAGATGGACTGTGATACCACGCTGAACTTGTGTTGTAAAACAGTGAGGAGTAGGATAATACATGACACAGGAAATCACATTTAGAACAGCTTTTACACTTAAAGCCGTCTCACAGTGGGTTTTCTAAATGATAATCAGCGCAGACCACCAATCAAATGGTTGCCAGTCATTGGAAATAGAGGAGTGGGTGGTGGAAGTGCAACAGAGGAAAACAGCAGGCACTCCAAGTGCATCATTATGGAGCCTATGCCATAAACACAACAGCCTCGTATAATGTTCTATCACATGGGAAATTTCATACTGGAATGGCTCTGTTTTCACACAGATGAGCTGCGGTCCATGATTAGCCTCATTAGCTCTCCTAAAATCAGCTCAATGTACTGCCATAGAATCAGACTTTACCCCTTTACATCAGAGTATGAACTGTTGAGATGCACATACTGTAATTTCACACTCAGATAGAAGATTAGAACATGCAAAGACATGTTGAGATTAATTTCCATCTTGATCCTGTCACGTGGTTATAACCTAACCCCCTGCAGAGTCACTCCTCTGTCCTCATGTGGGTTTGTGCTTTTACAAGTCCTGGTTTCCTCTTTACTTATCAGAAGCAGTTCTGACTGGCGTTGGAATGGTTCATAGAAGTGTAATAACACTTAATTGACCTGAAAATGGCCATTTCTCTGCATTACTTTTGGGTTGCTTGTGATAAATTACTTGTGCTGATGTAAAGTACTTCTTCCTCCAGCACAACTGTCTCTCTCTTAAGCTTTAAAAGGCAATAAAAAAACCTTTCAAGTGGATACTTTGAACACCTACCTTCTGGAAGAGAGCTGCAGGGCATCTGCCTCAAAATCGCTTCATCAATTGACATTTAGAACTCCAGAAAGCCTTTGTTTTCTGATGTGATAATGAGCCTTGCAGTCTCACGGTGTTGTTAACATGACAACAGACTTTGTGTCTGGTTGCACTGTTGGAAAGGAAGTAACTGCTGAAAAGGTCTTCGTATGTAAATGCAGCTTGAAATAACACGTCGTCTGCCTCCTCATCACACCTACAGTGTCTTATGATATGCTGTTATAGTAAATAATTCAGGATCAACTGCCTGATTGTTGGTTGTCTTATTTTATCTGTTGTGTTGACAGTCTCATTACCAAACATCAAAGTTGTGTTCAGCACACAACTTATGGTTCAGACATGTTATTCTAGATGATAGGATTGGTAGATCTGTACCCAGACCACGTCATCACCGGCTCCTTAGACGTGTTAATTCGGTTCATGTAACACTTCTTATTTTAGAGCTGAAAACGTGTTGGCCTGCCTGGCAAACAGCACACTGCCATATGGTCAGAATCCATTTTAGGGCACTCTCTATTCTCACCTTAAAATAGAAGTCAGAATTTGGACTGCTGCGTGATGAATCGTGACGACGGTGCACTTGCAATAAGAACTCCCAATTTATCACACTTGGAAACTAATTTAGAGTCATGCTAAAGAGCTGCACATGTATCTCAGGTCTGCTAGTGATTTCATCTCTGTAAATATCTCTGGATATTTTCTGAAGTCAGTATTAGTCAAATTATGCACATAGACATAAATATCTGAAAGCGGGCGTTATTAAAAGAAGGCTGTAATTAAAAGTCCGATGATCTTAAAATACAAAAAGACTAGAAACAGAAAGGCAGGCGGCATAAAGCACAAGAAGCAGGCAGAGGAAAATCCAGGAATAAAGAAGTACAAAATAAAGAAGACGTTAATAAAGAAGCACCGGGAACATGAGGAACACTGGAAACACAGGACCTATGTTGGGAAACAGAACAGACGAACTGAACGTATTATTGAATCCAAATAATTGAATAAACAGTGACAAGTTAACACATGACACACAAGTGAACTGGGAACAGGCGGGAAAAGAACAAAGGGAGTAAGTGAAAGCAAAACATGATACATGAGAAAAGAACTGGAAATAACTGAACCAAAACCTGAACCCTGACATCGTGTTTCCCCAGAAAACAGAACCTGGAGGACGGGTCGCAGGCTGGAGACTAACAAAGCTCTGCACAAACCACAACAGGGTCAAAGCAAACTGGACTCTTGGTGTCTGAAAGGTGGAGGTGGGAATAAAACCCACAGCCGCCCGCTGATTCTGATTCTATCACAATGATAGACCAACAATAACACTGGACCCAAAACCCAAAGGTGAGGTGGGAGTCAGTGATCAGGGGAAACTAAATGTATAGAAACTGGCCCAAAGAAAGAAATCTCAAACACTCAACTCAGATTTTCAGCCAAACAGAAACACAGAGAGCCGACTGATGGTGTCGACTCCCTGAAGACACACGACCACCTGAGCAGGTGAACTGCAGCCCTCTGATAAAGTCTCCCAGCTGACTGACTGCAGCCAGCTGAGGGAGAACAGCACAGGTGAACCCAATAGCTCCTGATTACCTGAGACCTGGATCTCAGCAGGACCTGAGAGAATCTGTGATCCGTCTGTAACACTACATAATGTTCAGATGATTTACAAATGAAAGCATTTGTGGCAACAATACTAATCAATATCAAGCATGTGTTAATCTTCCAGCATGATATGAAAGTAAAGATAGAGAATGCCTTTGTGAAATAATAAATACTGAACATAAATAACAAGACATGACTTTCAAAGCTTGATGGAACATGTGTGAGCGATGTGTACAGTAATCGATGTCCTGTAAGTGGTAAGTTCTTCACAGTATTTTGTGTTTGTAATTTGTGGAATATTCTATGTCCATCAAAAGTCCAAAGAAGTCTTTTTGGGGAGTTGATGCATGTGTTAAAAAGTACACCATCCCTTGCTGTTCACCTCTTTGGCCGATTCTCTCCACAGATACAGCACCATGTACTGTACGCTAACATGGGAAAATGAAAAACTCTTCCACAGTTGAATCCAAAGACAATTGAAACGTTCATTTTATATGTGCTCCAGTGCCAGTCTCTGCCTGTTTCTTATTAATAATGCAGTGTTGAGGTTCAGGTTTGGGGAGAAGGAAAATCAATGTACATTTGTGTTACATGAAAGAGCATTCAATAGTGTCTGCCTGTTCAGTGACAGGGCTTTGGGGAAGAGACTGCAACACAAGCATTTTACAGCTACATGTGCATGAGGTCACACTTTCTGTACTGTAGCTGGAGAAGAACTGGATTCAACTTGGGACTAACTTCAGAGTCTGAAATGTGTCCATCATGTTGAGACTCTCCACATTTTTATCATTTTGAAATGTGTGCGGATGGACCAATAGGGCTCAGGTGAGGTGGATCATGTGATTGTTATGATTATGCAAGACAAGGATATCATGAGTGAAGCTCGTCATCATCAGTCTAGAGTGCCAGAGTTAAACGGATCGCAATTAGGGACCCGATTCTACCTTTACGGACAAAGTGCATCACAAATGTGTTCACCCGTTGACACACTCACATACTCACAAAATGATGGTGGTAATCACAGTGGTGGTCTGCTTATCAGGAGCAACTTAGGGTTCAAGGTCTTGCTCAAGAACATTTCAACACGGGTGGATCAAACCAGGATCCTTGGGATTTGTGGACGCCCCTCTCTACCTCCTGCAGAGGCGGCTTGTCTTCAGAAAAACAAAGGGTTTTTCTTGAGGCTTCAGGAAGACGATTTAGTGGATTTGCACATCCGCCACTTTTTGGTTTCTTGCTCACAGCTTGATTATTTTCACTGTTGGGATGCTGAAACTGTGTCTTCACAGGGCTCATGAGCCTTTAGTTTACCCTAGAGTAAAGGAGGCTGTTGCTCACTGATTACTCTGTCTTCACAGTGTTCAATGCGATCCTAGATTAGAAGGGGTAATTTGTAAGGGCTGTTAACTGAGTCTGGGGTCTTCCAGGCTGCTAGTGCACAATTGGTCTCTAAATGTTTTGTGTAAATGTGGGTGAAGTGTGCAATAGTCCTAGAGACAGATATCTGAGCTGTGCTAACAACGATGGATCAGACCATTACCACTCTCATGTTCCCCACAGTAGGTGGAAACTTGCAACCCACTGGGTCCAGGATGTTTGATGCCTTGCTGGCTAAGCTCCAAAGACGGATAGCAACTGAGATAAAACACTGTATTCACCTTGATCGTGTGTCCACTCTACATGTCATTTTCCCCATCAGCTTAACCATCCCCACCCACCGCTGCAACTACGCCACCAAGCACAAAGAAATCTTTTCAACCACTTTTTGTCCCGAGTCTACATGTTACCCTATGTGGAAATACCAGCACCTTTGCAAGACCGGCTGCTGTGTCCGTGAAATCGACTGCAGTGTATTCGCAGACACTGAAAGCCTCAGTAAAGCCAGGCAAGCCCCATTAGGACAGATCAGGCCCTCTGGTAGGAACAGGTCTCTTTGTCATGCCCACAAAAGCTTGTCTCAAGAATAAGAGAGCGGATACCCTGCGGATCTGCTGCTGCCACAGAAAATACACAATTGGGTGATATCATGCACTTCTCTGATGAGCGGGACAGGATAGCTCCTGTGTTTGCGTGTCAGGACAAAGGAAGGAGAGGAAGGAGGAAAAACTGGCCTTCTGAGTGGATTCTGGCAGCAACAGTGAGTCTAGTGTTTGTGGGGGAAGAAATCCATTTATCTTGCTGCTGGTTGCTGGTGTCACTTCGTGCTTATACAATGGTTTACCCTGGTGTAACCATCAAGAATGTGTTTGGTATCAACCAGTTGTTTGAAAATGACGATCGACTTTAAAATGAGGCTTTAAATGATTTTAAAGCATCATTTAAATGATGCCCCAGCACAATCTTCTCTCCCCATGTTGAATACAACCATACGGCCCAAAGATGAATTTTATATTACTGTTTGATAGCACATTAGGGAAGGCACGCTCAGCTGGGAGGAGCCCTTACAAGAAGAGTCCTGTCATGTGACAAAATCAGCCGCCCGACACACGAAAACGACCCTATAGGCCAATAATCCAAGAATGTAATCAGACCTGTACCTCCATTGTATACTTTGACACCTCTTTATTAATGTCATGTAGTTGACATAGTGTAACTGACCGAGTTAACGTAGGTATGTTTGTTGCATT
This sequence comes from Diplodus puntazzo, assembly GCA_963678695.2. Lineage (NCBI taxonomy): Eukaryota > Metazoa > Chordata > Actinopteri > Spariformes > Sparidae > Diplodus > Diplodus puntazzo. The sequence goes on along the minus strand of OZ023167.1, from coordinate 987,632 downwards.
ACGTAGTTTTGTACCTATACGTGTCTTATCTTGCTTGGACTGGCAGTCGGACACCATTAGTAGTGCTGAGGTGCCACCGCTCACTGCTCTGTTAGCCACTCCATTGATGTCCCGTTTGCTAACATGTCTGCCTCCTAACAGAGTTCAGACAAATAAGGCCATCTATCTTAGTCCAAATGAAAACTTTTAGCCAGCCAGGTCAGCGGCAGCGGTGGCAACCAGCCAGCTGCTCACATCAGATCGTTAGTGCCAGGAGCTCGACTTTGATCTCCGTGAAAGGATTGAACTTACAGCACCCCTCTTCCTGCACCGCGGCCCCCTACAGCTCCCTCACACACACACACACACACACACACACACACACACACACACACACACACACACACACACACACACACACACACACACCTTCACATCTGTAGGGCGGAGCGAAGCCTCTGACAGCTCCACTGAACAAGCAGCATCTCTGCGCTATTTGGCTCCAGCTTTAGGGCGAGACAGGTGGTGTTTGAATGGGTGTATGTGTCTGTATGATAACAAGGTTCAGGGACTCATGTCTGGGCTTTCCACTGTAATATCTCTCATTCTGTAAAGCATAAGACTCATAGTTCTGGCCAAAATTCAGCTCATTTTGTCCACTGTAGTTTACAGTTTTACACCTCGATGTAATGAAAAACTGGCAAAGAATCATTCACTGACATGTTGGTGAGCAGGAAATAAAAACAAAACATTCTGCAGAGAAATGTTCACTAGAACGTGTCAGAAAGTTGTTCCTGTGTGCGTCACTGCTATATAAGTCCAGCGTGTGACGTTCAGGGTCAGTATTTTTAGTGGAGCAGGATATTATTGTGAAAACAAGAGAGGGTCTAAAGAGATCAGAAGTACTTCTAGCTTCTCTGGCATTATTTCTCTCAGTAATATGTTTCTGCACGCTTTTTACTTCATGCCTTGTTACTTTAGCACATACAGCAGCTATATCTGATCAGCAATCAACAGCTACACTTCCCTTATTGAGTCTTATTGTACAGAACTATCTTTCCAATATTTCTCTGAAGCGGTAAAAATATGCAAGCATACAAACTTCTATATAACCCAACTCAATCAAATTGCAATTGTTTAGACTGAATTTTCTATCTCGCTCTCGTCACAGCTTTCTGCGAATGCTACTTACTTGGTCAGGGTTAGGAAAACATCATGGTTTGGCCTAAAATACCTCTTTAGGTCACCACAATCACAGATGGAGACTTCCTGATAAAAATAGACGGTTCTGGTAGCCACAAAAATCAGCAGATACCCTTAAAAACACACTTTAGATGGGACAAAACCAGGTGGTCTTAAAATGTGACCTTAATGTGTGATCCATACCGCGGTGGGCCGTTCAGCAGTCTTTTTGGAACGCCACTGTCATCCCCTCCTTCTCCATTTAATGTGAACATGATATGGCACATTTGCTACGTATGTCAGCCTTGGAGGTTTGCAGAAACGTTAACTGCTATCATCGTATCCTAACGAGGTTTAAAGGCAATGGATTATTTAATTTCTCCAGATGTCCTGGGAACAGGACAATGTAAGGACAACTTCAAGATAACAGCTGACTAATTGTCAAGTCTCCTCCAAATGCCTTTGCCTCCAGCAGTAACACAGCCATGATATGATTCACTCAGCTGCCTATACCAGCAGCTACGGCTCAAGAGGCAGAGTATAGCAACAGAGATCTGAGAGGTGTATTGGTATTCAGATAGGAGCCATTGCCTGCCTTCTGGATGTGCTGAATGTTGTTCCCAGAGGGGCGACTGTGAATGCTGGAGGCAAATACACCTTCACATCTTCAGCCTGCGCTGCCACCAAAGCCATGAAACCGTGATAACATAGGGGCTTAGTTTTCTAAGGGATTCAGTGGGAAGCTGTAGCCCATACTGAGGGCCAAAGATTCATTTGTAATGACTTGCGTTTCATAAGAACCCACATAGAGCTGGGTGAAATGGAACCAACCAAGAAAACAGCATGTGACAAGGAAATGAATGTGGTTTAAGAGGTTAGTGACCACATCAGATATTTCTGTCAGCAGATCTTTGAAACAGCCCAGTTAACTGGGTGTAATGTTAATGTTAATGTTTCAGCAAACCATTGATGTGTCCGAACGTTCGCTTCTGTCGTGGAGTTACAAACGTCAAGGCTGCCAAACGGGTGGCCGCAGTTTGAGTCTGCGTTTTGAGAACTCAGCCTTTACAGCAGCAACAAAACAAGGTCCAACATGCTACACCCAGACAAATGAATATCCAGTCCAGGTATAAACAGACTAATGAAGCACCAGTAATTATATATTGTGGAGGAGGAAAACTGTGTTTTGTTTTTCTGTCTTTCTCTATCTCCTGTCATTACAGTTTTAGTAGATGCAATGTGCATGTGCAGAGGATTTGTAGGGTTACAGCAACAGAAACACAGACTGGTGCTGTGAGGATGGAAGCAGAAAGCGTTTAATCACTTGCTTTTTTTAAAGCATCAATCACGCTCCCTCCATCGGGACAGTCAGCAGAATTATTTGTTTGTTCAAATAAAGGCCCACCGCCTTCATGTCCCCTCTTCACTGTCCTCCTCCTCAACATCAGAGGCCCATCAGCCGGATAGAAAAGAAGTAAAGTAGAGCTTGACAGCCATCTGGACAACAAAACAGCGATGTAATACACACGGGGACAGAAAGGCGTTTAAGCTAATTAAATGGCAGCATCTCTAACCTAAATGATCTGTTTTGTATCTGACAGCATGATACCCCCTTTGTTCAACATGTCAGCTGCAGTATTGCTTCTTTACTGTGATACTTAGACCCGTGATTATTTTGTTATTCCTAGAGCCTCGGCAGAGCTTTCACAATCAATAGTAGCTAACTACTAAATGTTAAGAATGTCCCAAAGTCATCGTAAACAGGCAATTTGCTGTATTTTCTATACGGAGACTGTTTTCGTCTGTAAGCCAAAGGGTCACTTTGCAAACAGGATCAGTGACAAAGTATCGAAAAAAATCACAAGGAAAATCTATCCATCTCCCCAACAGAGGTTAAGTAGATGTGGCAAAGGGAGAATACGGTGCAGGGAAGATTAAAATGTGGTGTCTGTCAGCCTGCACCTAAGGGGCCAACCATTACCAGCAAGTCTCATGGGGGAAAAGAGAAGGCGGGTAGATAAAAGAGAGAGCAGTGTAACATTTCAATGAGTTTTGCATCATCTCACTTGCTCTGGGGAAGGCAGGAAGGAAGCGTACAATAGTCATGATAAAGATCCAGTGCAACAACACAAGTTCTTTATGATCCTCCTCTCCTCAGCATGTGACCTCACAACCATTTAAACTTCTGTTAATGTGTGGATGCAGATGTGCCACTGTGTTATATGATATTCTATTAATTATGAACTAAAAACACATTATGTATTATATTTTATCTTGTTCTCTATTGCTGCTGATCTCTGAGACCTACCAACAAAAAAATTCCATTATATGACTACCATGACAGAGTGTCTCCAGCCAGAGCAGGGTCCCAGGGGGCTGCAGGCGATCCGAGCTGACAATGGGTGAGCAGCAGGGTTTCGCCCTAGAGGGGTCGCCAGTTCATCACAGGACTGACATACAGAGACATGTCTTTGGACTGTGGGAGGAAGGCAAAGTACCCCGAGGGAACCTACGCAGGCATACAGAGAATGTGCAAACACAACACAGAAAGACCTGCGAGGGAACAGAACCATCATACAATGCTGCTCTCAGATGTAGTGAACGCAGCTGAACCCCCGCCAAAATAAGATGGACTGCAGATTCAGAATTGAACTGAGTGGCTAAAAGGGTCTTAAATGTAGGTAATCTAGTGGTGCATCTGGTGAGTGAGCAAAACATACCTGGAAACTGTCAGTGTGAAAGAGACATTTCCTCTGATGCATCAGCACCTATGAGGCAGTGCCACGTATATCGGTATACATCTGACATGTTTGTGCCTAAAAGAAAGAAATTAAGTTGAACCAGAACACCTAAAGGTGAAAATCAAAGACTTGTGGTTGTTAAAAGCAGTATAAAGGTGACACTGATATAAACACAGAGTGAACCTCCAGTCCTCAGCTTGTTACTCCATGGAAAAAAAAAAAAAAACATACCGTATGTTTCTTTCAAACAGGAGAGAAATGACTTATTTTGTAACCAGTCATAATTGCAGATGCTGGATTTGTGAATATATGGTTATGTAATCAGCGTAGAGAATCCAGCTCATTACGAGTTGTTTTGTTCGGTCAGTGTTTTGTGTAAAGTCAGAGAATGGAGCTTGTGGATGTTGCCAGTGTAAAATTATGGGTTGGCTGGAAAAATATGGGTTGCTAAAATGAAACCCTGTCCCCTACACTGTTTGTCCTTGAGTCAGGCACAAAACCCCCCAACTACTCCAGCTGAGCTGTTCACGTATCAGCAGCAGAAAACTGTCAGCTCACTGGCAGCTTCCAGGTGTGAATGTGGACTTAGATGAATGTAAACAGAGTTGGCAGAAGAGCAAGCACACTCAGTCAACTCTGTGACTTTCAGCAGAACTCTGTTCTTATATAACGCTGGCTGTAATATTCATTTCACTTGTTTCGAGCAATGCAAATGTGAGCTGAAGTTTAATGCTTGTTGGTTGGGCATGACAAAACATGCTTTAACAGCTGGCTCATTGGATTTTCATCAAACTGTTTCTGCTTTAGTTGTCTTCTCTATTGCTCTTTAAGTTTCATGCTTGCTTTCAGGCGATTTTTGGTCGTCACTCTGGGATATCCTCATCGATCGCAGGAGGAGACTTGCTTGATCGGGAGTTTAATGTTTGTTTTTGTTATCTGTCTAACACACAGCAATAATAAGCGAGGAACAGCTGTTCAAAGTTCAAAATCCCTTTTGCGTGCTTCTACGTGTTTTCCATCCACGCTCGGTTTCACATGAGGAGCAGGCAACATATGGGCAAACTGTAGAATGCAAATGTTATTCAATTAAGCGAGGTCATGCTCGAGTCATACATGATTGTTTTTAGTTGAATGACGCTTGTTATGTTGCACTGTTTTAACAGCCAGTTGGCATTTCCATCTGTCAGGCACTCCACAGCCTCATTTTAAAAAGGTTCATCAAGTGCAATGCAGCTCAGGTCTACCTACGAATGGCAACAATAAAAAAACAACCTGTTTTTAATCAGTCAGCTATGTTCATTTCTATTTTCTCTTCGGCGTGGGACAGGATAAGGTCATGCTGTTTGACACTGTGAGTGCCAAGCATGCGTACGATAGAACAAGAAATAAAAAAATCATGAATAGAATCAAAGCAAATCTGATTAAAGTCACATTTGCATCTAGAGGAAGCTCATCCATCAATGCTGCCTTCCTGAGCCGACTCCAAAAGGCCATCCAACGCCCAAGGACTCTGTGGATTTATTTTTAGGTTGAGAGTAAATAATTAAATAAAAAGCTCCTTAAACCTCCTGACCTTTTGTCAATGCCTGGGATTTATCCTCTGACTTGACGCGGCCATTTGAATTCATCGTCTGTGCTCATCGCGACATTCGCTGTCACATTTATATTTATAAATGATCATATCAGACAGCTGACAGCGTTTCCCACTCATGACTGTGACCGCGGCTTCAAGATAATGCTATTTGAACGAGGGGGAAATCACAAAGTGGCTTGTGACCTTGGTGTTGTTGTTGTCTCGTTCAGTTTTTACCTTTTGTGGGATTTGTCACGACGTTCAGACGGACACTAAGTCATATGGATGAAACAGACAACTAGAGGCAAGAGTACTTGCATGCACACACACATAAAGGGAAATTGCTTTGAATTTTATTTATTCATGCTGGTCTTTTACCACAGCTGACACCTAATGTCAATGAAAACATCCATCTATCCATCCATTTTCTCATCATCCTCTTCAGGGTTGTGAGGTTGCTGGAGCTTATTACTGCACGCGTTGGGCAAGAGATACACCTGTCAGTGCATCACAGGACCAACAGATACGGATGAACATTTTCACACTCGTATTCACAGCTAATGTCGATTCAGAGTTTCAATTTCACCCATCATGTCTTCGTACCGGGGGAAGAAACAGGGGCACGTGGAGGAAATCACCGCACACACTGGAATGGCGTGCAGCTTCTTGCTGTGAGGCGATAAGGATACTGCTGAGCCGCTGTTCCACCCTAAAGACAGAAAACATTTAATTTGTGCTGAATGTAATGAAATCAAACCAAGGGACACCTCTTAAGTGTGTCCCAGGTTAGGAAAGTTATAATTAACTGTCTTAAATCCAAAACAAAAAATGCCCCCACATGGGGCTCGGCCTAAAATCACACACGCAGACGAACATATAAAGAGTATTCACACTCACTCAGCAGCGCAGGCCTGGTAGGAAATCGACTATCCAGCTGTTACGTAAGCAGCTTCCCCCTCATCGCTCTTCCTGCCAGACCAAATTGCAGGACAGGAAATTCCTGGAAGATGCCAGCCTGCATTTAAACATCACATGGCTGACACTTCTGGGCATGCATCACTGCCTTGTCTACAGTGTGTGTGTGTGTGTGTGTGTGTGTGTGTGTGTGTGTGTGTGTATGTGTGTGTGCAGGTATGTTTGATCTATATTATAACTATAGGATGTAGATGCCCTTAATAGAACAGAAAAGAATGAAATGGTGATTATTCATTATGTGATGCTCATTAGCAAATCATTGAATCATTGTCATCTGCTAGTAAGTGTAGGTTTGCCTAAGCTAATGTACTGTATAAATGACTTTATTCATATGAGAATGAGTGCCAGCAGTGTGCACAGTTGTTCAGTCCTTCCTCCTCCACAGAGGGAGGCAGACCTCTCTGGGCAAGTGTCAGTGTGGTTGCACCCCTCCATCCCCTCAGGTTGAAGAGCCAGAGAGTCAAGTTGTCCTAAATCTAGGCTGTGTTTTGTTATTTCATTTGTGTGCTAGAATAAGATATTAAGCATTGACTGCATCATCTGCTACTGTTTGTCTTGCACATACTTGGAGTTGCCGCCAGAGGGTCATCACTGCCGACTGTGATGGCTGAAGAGCCCCAGTGGCTTTAAAGAGGTTCTTGCATACCATCAGGGGACTGAGGAACTTGACTCAGCAGGTTGTCATGGTCCAATCTGTGTAACTCTAACCTTGACTTGAGGGTAAGAAATCAGTAGAGCTGTAGAGATCAGCAGATAATTTACCTCATCAGACGGCGTTCAGAGCTTGTTAAACTGAGCACCAGCTGGTATTTCTTTGAACTGAGACAGATGGAAAAGTATTTACATGCCACTCGCATTAACTTTAAAATCATCATAGCACCACACTTTGCTCCGTTCTTTGAGATATCACACAGCGTAGCTTCCTCGGGAAGCCAGTACCAGGGTGCTGATGATCAACTGCCAAACATTTGACTCATGCCAGTTAATGAACAATAGACGATGATCTCATTCTTGCAAGAACACCTGAGTATTCTTGTGCCAGGAAAAGACTGATATCACTGACACAAGGTGTTGGAATATGTTGCCTTCACTGAGAAGGCCAGACATTTGTGATTAGCTTGGAGTGTAACTACCCTTCCATTCGACTGAATGCAGATTGTGGATTGGACTGAAGAACGTGATCAGGATCCATCTTGGATGGGTCCCATATGGACGTAGTCTTAGACATTCAACTGGGAGCAAACCCTGAGGGCAGACCACAACATGCTGGAGGGAGCGTTTATCTCACCTGGCCTGGGAATGCCTCAGGATCCTCCAGGAGGCCCAGGAGGAAGTGTCTTAGGAGCGCCGCTTGGCTCGCCCTGTTTCCATTATGGCCTGCATCCAGACAAGCACTGAAGAAAGCAGGAAGAACGTCATCATGTGTAGTCAAAGTCTAAATCTGTATATACACATTTCTGTCTAAACCATTTCATATATCTAACACATTCCTAAATGTATCTCTAAATATATTTGTAATGTATTTTGCAACATGTTTGTCTGCCTCTTCCTATGGGAGTGACTCAGCTGTGTGCATGGCTGAGTCACTGGGATTGGTGGAGGGGGGGGGCAGTGGAGGAGATATCTAAGGCATGCAACCACGGCCCTTCAGCCCTGTGGGGAGAGAGAGATCCAGTTTTTCTCGACTAGACAGGTCTGAGGCCGGAGCGACATCGCCTCGGGGGCTCAGGCAGGGCCGGTCACATGGAGAGAGGTAGTGTGAAGGGCAGTGTGCTGCACCAGCCGTCTGATAGTTCACAGACAGGGATGTAAACACAAACCACTGCCAATCAGGTAGCAGTATATGGACACACACAATGCACACGACTAAATAATTTGCCTCACAGATGAAAAACAATATCATAACCAGTGCATATGTCACTATGATAAAGCTGCACTGCCTGCAGCCAGTCTTGTGCATGGCCATTGCTCTTTCTTGAAGTCTAACTGCATTGATTGCCTATTGGTTGAAACCAACACAGCGGCTGACATGGGAGATGCTGGTTGGTTCATATTTTGGGAGGTTTAACAACTGTTGCACAGGCTGTTTCTAAAATAACTTGAGCACTGAAGCTTTGTTTATCGCCATTATTTGACACTTATGTGGTGAAGTGACACACAACAACACTTAAAACATTGTGGCAGTGCTTTCTGACAGCCCTTTGTGTGACCATGCCCCAGACCAAGCGCAGCCCTGACAGATCAGGTCATCTGCTCAGCTGATAGATTGGAAAAGGCAGCTGCCGAAGGTACTGTAAGACAAACAGAAGACTGTGAGTGTGTGTGTGTGTCTCTGATGTGTCTACGATGGGGTATGAACATTTCTTTCGTGCTGCTCCTGTCACAGCATGTTTCATCTGCCAGTGTCTATATTCACATATGCTCAAAGGCTTGTTTTGCATTTGTGTGTTTTTGAAGGTCTCCATATGATTTTGTCACTGTATTTGCAGATGGTATGAGTGTGTGCAGTACTAATCTATCTGACTCAGTCTAAATAATGCCCATATGTGTGCCTCTTCATGGCAGGGACTAGAAAAGAAAAATTAGAAACGAACCTGTTGTCAAGATGTCTGAAGACTCATCGGATGAAACGTGAACCTTCAGGGACAGACTGTGTGTCATGTCAGTGTATGTATCCCCCGCTCTGACACTGCACTGCTCCTGCAAAGCTTTCAAAGTGTTGTCAAGGTGAACTGTACCGGTAAGAACATCCATGAAGGTTCTCAGTCATCCAGGTTTGTGTTTATCCATCTTCTGTTTGTTGTTTGAGTTTGTTAGTTCTGTATTGTTTTACAGTCTATAACCACAGTAAACCAGTTCACTGAGGAGAGGCAAAGATACAGATCCAAACTGGTACTGTATCCTTCTACATGGATGTAATATTGAGGGGAAAGCATGAGGAAAGTGGAGAATTGATCTGTCTTGCTCCCGGGGCTGTACAGAGCACTCATCTGTATTGTTTGTATTTCAACTCATTATGTGGATTTTGATTGTTAAATGGGGCTCAATTGAGATTTAAAAAACGGATCCACATTGACAGACAGCTAAGTACAGCCCAACTGAGAATACATGTCTGCAACATTTCTGCAAACCACAGATATGTTGAGATTTTGCATCTCTTTATGGTACAACTTTATGTTTCTTCAGGTTAAATTCTAAATGTTATGTTGTGACAACCCTGGTGAGGTTTAGGCACAAAAACCACTCGGTCAGGGAAGGAAAATATCAAGTTTTGGCTCAGAATGTCTGTTTCAGGTCTCCACAAACACTGTGTCCTGAATCCTGTCAAAAATATACAGAGTCCAGAGATCTTAAAAATATCAAGTGGTGACACAAATGTTGAAACACAGGCTTGAACAGTGGTCACTGGCTTGGCGGCCGTTTCACATATAACCTCACCACCATCCCCTTCACCATCCGATATGAAAGTCAGGTTATAAAGATGTAATGTGAACCTGATAGGACACGTACGGATGGGAACACATCAGTGGTTTGCAGCAACATCAACTGCCAACATTTTATCCTGGTGACTGGGCAGTCTAAGCATCACATCTTCTGTAAAGTAGCAGTATATACACATCACAGGCAGCAGAAATATATAGTGCATGGTATTCCTTATTGTAGCAACACTATTATCACCATCCTATGTGTGGTAGGACATATAAACAGCTCTCAAATGTCTCATTTGTCACAACACGTTTGTCGTTCTCCAACAATTTATATCCTGGAACAAGGTGATGTGGTCGTGTGGTCGTGTGGTCGTGTGGGTGGATGTGTGTATAACATTATGTCAGTCCCGTCTGCACGCTCCATCAATCCTGTCAAAGCTCATTGCCACAGTTCATCTCGAAACCAAACTGTGAAACAGACCTTGTAATGGTATTGGCCTGACTTATCAGGTTTTGATTATGTCTGATAGTCACTCAATGGTGAGCAAACAACGATGTGATGGGTCCGGGCCTCAGTCTTATTTCATTACTCATAAATATCAATGAGACATAAACGGTTTGGACGCAAAAACATGATGCTGCCGCTCAGGAAAACAAAATGTGAGGATACCTGCAAGACCAGTGAGTCGAGAGTGGAAATGAAGCGGCAGAGCAGGTGGCTGCCCCGCAGGGAGACTGGAAGCTAATCGACTGCACTGCAAGTAAAGTGTGGATAATTCCAAATCACAGGGAAAACTCTTAGATATTTCACCATAGCCATAAAACACTTTTCTTATAGGGAATGCAAAGTAGTTTCTAAATAAGGAATGTCTCCAATTTTTCTAGCCCGTATTAATCAACATCAGCCAGACTGTACTCTTATCTGCACAGTAACCCAAAGCAATAGAGTGCTCTAATTTCACAGATTTAGTCACAGTGAAGAAGTCAGTCACTGTGAGAGATTAGAGATTTAAACATCTCTGCACCTGCAGCTCTCTCTCCCTGCAGGGTCAGCATGCTAAAGAGGAACAGAGGAGCAGCGCCGGGTCCGCGAGCCTCTGAGGAGCAGGAGGGGAGTGGGATTATTCACTACAAAGAACTTGAATGACTTTTAGTTTCCCAGAACATGGCGACTTATCTTTGGAACGTGATGGCAGAGTTAAAGCATTTAATGGCTCCTGACAGGACGGTTGTAGGTCGTAACATCACATATTAACTTCTTTAATGTCTAATGTATTTTAATGTCTGTTCCTCTGACTCTTGGCTCCAACCATGACCAGTGTTTCTGATTTCTTCTAAGACGAAGGATTAACTTTGATTTGATTCTTCTTATGAAATAAAACTCAAATTTTCAGACAGTTAGCTGGAAGCTAGCTCGGTAGTTTGTGACAGTTTGCAGTGAGCAGGAGTCTGAAACTTCAAATGTCTCATTTTTAAGCACATCTTATCGTTTTAAGCCCAAAACCTTGAAAGTTCTGAACTGGCATTTGGTCCACTGAAGCCACTCATAATGTCAGTTACCCACAGTATGTACAGCAGCAGAGCATCAAGCTAAAAGCACTACACCACTTTTAAATAAGATTATATCTGAAAATCATGATGCCAGACCTTTAATGCCACGTCTTACTAAATGTACGCCCGTCCTCAACCCAAAGTGTCTTTGCAGTTCTTCAGAATCAGAATCAGAATCAGAAATCCTTTAATGTCCCGCAGACGGGGAAATTAGTTTGTTGCAACAGCAGAATATTACAAGACAGAGCAATAGCAAATTAGATGAGATAAAAAAGAAAAAATAGAATCGGCGTATGTACATATTTACATGAATAGTGCATCTTCAGTTACTTCAGTTCTTCAGTTAGGTTTAGGAAAATTGGTTTAGGTTAAAATGACAACGACCATGCACAACCTCTCTCCACAGAATCTTCACTCTTTATATTATAAGTAGATTTAAGACCAGTGTGTGACATCATGCAGGTCAGTAATCAATTTAATTGCATATTGTCCAGAAAATTGCAATCACATTTTCCTCCAAGTGTTCGGCCTTAGTCACCTGATCCATGTTGTTGTGAGCACATGAAGTGACTGTATGTATCCAAGCCCAGCTGCACCTGCCGCAAGCTGCTTCTGTTACTGTGATATAAATAAGTCTAGCCACCATGAATTCCCATTCAAAGCCCCTCAAAGCCGGCCAACCATTCATCTATATGTTATAATCTAAAAATCTAACGGACATGCTTCCTGGCTCGTGCTCCCGAGGGTTTGGCTGCTTCAAGAGCAACACCTGAGGCGCCCTCGTCAGATCTGGGACCTTAAACAACCTCGTCTTTTCATACCCGCATGTGAAATGGTGAAGACTTCAGCCCAAGTAACAGCTTAACAACTTCACCTCCACCTCATACTTCAGATATGATGAATCTTTAATGATCCCTCGGGGAGAAGCAGCTCAACCGCATCAGTAAATAGAAACAGGGTACAGCAAAGTAGAATACAAAATACAATGGAAAGAGAGATTATACATAGAAAGATGGATGCTGCAGGGAAGGTTTTTTTTATATTACTTCCTGAAGCTGACATTTTGGTTGACACTCACGATGTGTAAACAAAAGTGTGCCATGCTAAGAATAATCTAATAGAATAATTTGAAGTAGCTTCTATGTACGTGCAATGCTCACATTCCAACTCTGCTGTTTGGGAAGAGATGTACAGTCTTAAGACAGTTGCGCCTCGGGCAGATATGAGGAATGATGAAGGTGGTAACTTTACAGGATGTGGGAGTCGGGTAAATCTTCTGCTCGGGGTGCAGAACAGTCCTTGTTCTCACCTCTGATGCTGCCTGCAGGGCGCCGAGCTCAGCCCAACAACAGATCCCAAAGTTTTGGCTTCCAAGAATATCAAACCAAAAAAAGACTTACTGTTTTAAACTGGCAGAGCTCATGGCCTCACATGACTCCTGCTGGTGACAGAGACAGACTTCATACATGTACTATGATCCAAGAATAATATTAGTGACCAGTGGTGGACTCAGGATGTCTGAGGAGCTGGGGCACCCCAGGGGGCACTTCAGTATGTTTAGTGTCCTGGAAGGGGCGCTATGTCATGTTTTATCTACCCGAGGAGCCTCTGAGAGGGCGCTGTCACTGCGTTGTTTCGAACATGGGGGGAGATCTTGTTTTGTTTGTCTTTTCTTCTCTTGAAGAAGTCTAAAAGTGTCTGCTGAGCCTGCTGCTAACAGAGAAGTGCTCGTCACATATCAGCTGAGATCTGTCCCCCTGGCGGTATGTGACCCTGCTCTCCAGCTGCAGGTGATTTAACCAGCAGCAGAAGTGTGAATGTTGTGCTTCAGACTTAAACACTCGCTGATCATTTCTGGAGCAGACAGGACATATTTGTACATGTCGTCGTTTGTTGTTATTGAGAACGCTTCTGTTTTATTTAATGATTGAAGACAAAGCACGTCATTTTTCATAGTTTTGTTTTTAACTTGACATTTGATTGATGTGGCCCAAAAATGCCCGTGAAATTCAGGGTAATGAAATGTAAAAGTTTTCATCGACATCAGTTTAAAATGATCATAAAATATTATCATTAATTATTTCTAAAAAAGTATAAAAATGAAGTGTAAATCAACACTGAACTATAAACACATTACTGAAGCTTCAGCAGGCTCAGATTAAAAGCAGCAGGTAACTTCACTGAAGGACTGCAGGAAGCTGCAGCTCCGGCGTCGAGGGTCATTGAACTTAAGTTGCCCATAAAGCCTGAGCTTCATGGTACATTCACCTCCTGACCAATGCAGCTTGTCTTCAGAAAGACATCGGTGCGCTGATGTCATCACTGTGTCAGGTCTTTGCTCTTGAATCAAAAGGAGGAGGACGTGAGACTTTTCTGTGTCAGGCTCCTGCTCAGCAGCATCTCCTCCACCCTCAGCACTAAACGCTGTCTCCTGGTTGGTTCATCACATCTTCAGCACATATTAGAAACATTGAGGAGAAATAAGAATATTTAGAAAGAAAATGCTTCAATATCATAATATTTAGTTTAAAAATAAAATGTTTTAAACCAAAATAATGAACTAATTTCCATATTATTTAAGAGAGACATGGGTTGGATTATGACAGGACAAATTAAAAACATAGGTATCTTTGATGTAACAATCAGCTGAATATCTGCTGTCGCAGAGGACACAGAGGTGGTTGGGAGGGAATATGAAAAGCATAAATGTCAGCAGCATCTACAGGCATTAAAGTCTCTGCTAATTACCAAAGTGAGAAAAACGCAATCTCTTCATATTTGTCTTTCAGTGACCTCTTTGGCCTTTTCAAGTTGGGGATATTAAATATTATAATGAGGCGATTTTACAGCAGTTGGATAAGTTCCATTTATTCAGTGAGAAACTTTTATGTGATGTTAAAAAAAAGGTGCAAGAAATAAATAATTATTGTATTTGTTTCATTAGTGTAAGAATAAAGTGTGTGTGTGTGTGTGTGTGTGTGTGTGTGTGTGTGTGTGTGTGTGTGTGTGTGTGTGTGTGTGTGTGTGTGTGTGTGCATACTTAGTGGTCTTCGTGCATTTAGTATCCCATTCATCATCTGCCTGCGATGATTGTGGATTGCAGTATCTTGACAGTGAGCCCTGGTAATTAATCCCTGTGTATACAGAGTGTCTTGGCTAAAGGAAGAAGTTACGTAAGCGACCCTCTGTTACTCTGCTCAGATTGTTACCGAGCCTGGGCAGATTACATTTGAGCTGTTAATGAGGGGTGCAGAAAACCAGGCAGAATCACGCACGCACAGTTAAAAATCCGTCACAAACACAGGCTGAAACATCCGGCGGCTGCAGCTGGAGAGCACCTGGAGTGGAACACAGGCTGCGGTGGTCAGTCAAACCGGCCGTCAGTGCTAACTCGGCTTAATTTAATGTGAAGGTCAAATTATCTTATGGCTGACATTTTACAACGTGCACCATTGAACAGTTCAGAAGTCGTTAAATGTCATCTCTAATGAAGTCTGTGGTTCACTGATGAGCAGGTCCGTTTCTTCAGCACCAGGACTTTTTGAACGTTGTGAAAAGAGGTCAGAAGAAATCCAGTTCCTCAGCGGCGGCTTTGCATCTGATAGGTGGAGATGAATCAGTGGTCGGACGTAGGTTTATTAAAAACAAGCGCTACAGTTCATGATCTGCAGCAATCATGGAATGTAACCAAGTACATTTACTCAACTACTGCACTGATGCACTGCACTGATGTACTGCACTGATGTACTGCACTGATGCACTGCACTGGTGCACTGCACTGATGCACTGCACTGATGTACTGCACTGATGTACTGCACTGATGCACTGCACTGATGCACTGCACTGATGTACTGCACTGATGCACTGCACTGATGCACTGCACTGGTGTACTGCACTGATGCACTGCACTGATGCACTGCACTGATGTACTGCACTGGTGTACTGCACTGATGTACTGCACTGGTGTACTGCACTGATGTACCGCACTGGTGTACTGCACTGGTGCACTGCACTGATGTACTGCACTGGTGTACCGCACTGATGTACCGCACTGGTGTACTGCACTGGTGTACTGCACTGATGTACTGCACTGATGTACTGCACTGGTGTACTGCACTGATGTACTGCACTGATGTACTGCACTGATGCACACACTTGAGGCACTTTTGATGAGTATTTCCATTCTCTGATACTTTAAACTTCCCCTGCACTTCATGTTGGAGGACTTTTACTCCACTACATTTGATTACTTTAGTTACTTGGGAGATTACACACTGCTTTACCAGCAGATAAAAAAACACATGAATGAAGTGATTGAAGTGAAACCTTGAACGTAGCCTTTGTATTCTGACCTCGACTCGTGTTGACGCAGGTTGTTTTCACTCTCTGCTCCTCTCGTCTGTTTTGTAACCAGTTTGGACATTTTATAACTACCATCTTGTGTCCACTGGGTTTTTTCTTACCCTGAGCTTTAGGCAAGTTTTTGGTTCTGACCTGTGCGCTTCATTAAGCTTCAGCACACAGCTGAACTGAACTCTACTCCGAGTCACTTTGTTCTAGAGCGACTCCGGAGGGTCAGGCTGGTAACGGGTGAGGTAATCAATCACAACTCGGTTTTAATAAATTCCGTTTGTGGACTACTGAGGATGTGTGGCAGTGGAACAGTATGTGGGACCGACTCAAAATAAAACTGCAGTGGTCACGTTCATGGTAATGAAAACTGTGTGGTTTTAATAGTTTACTGTCACAGTGGAGGTCTGTTTTACAGAAGAGTTCGATATATCAGGCTTTGCACAAAGACAAGGAACAGACAAATGAGGGAAACTTAACTGATGAGGTGCAGGTGGAGAATCACAGGTCAGTGGAAAAACACCAGGAACCACAACAAACACAAATAAAATGGAAGTGAAATGACAGGACGGACGACAGATATCACACTTTGTAGAACTGTGAATATGATATGTTCATTTAAAGAGTCACGCGGCTCACAGGTTCAGTATTTTCAGAAAACTTTTGATCTGACTTGGAGTCAGAACATTGATATTCAGGATATTTCACCGGCACAGTGATGAAAGTAAGAGGGTGAAGTCCTAAAAGGAGCCATGTGCAGACTGCATTATTCATGCAGGACTCCCTGCACTCCCAGCTCTGCACTCGCCCAAGAGCTTGTACCTCCGCCGATGAAGGGGCCGGCTATGATGGCATGGTGCTGTGGTACACTGCAGACGGTTGCGTAATAATCACAGGGATTCGCTGTCTGTCCTTTGCAGCTGCCACCCTGCGCAGTGGAGGGAAAGGTGCCAGCACAGGGGTCCATCAGCCAACTGCTGCTCTGTTTCAAGTGCACTTTCCTGGAAGGAAGAGAGTCACTGGACACGACTAGAACAGGCTGTGCTATTCCTGTAAAGAAACTGTCCTATTAAATGAAAAACACGCTTCTGGTAAAGTTATGTCATGCATCAACTAATGTCCTTAACTGTGTCCCTAAAGGCAGAAAGTGACCCTTGTTTATCTGTGTCATCAGATAAATCAGTGACACGATTTACAATTTCACTTCATAACACAGAGAACATTTTACACATTCACAGCAAAATGATTCCACACACAGTGTTCAGTCTAACATTAATCTGATTTAAATCACCGTTTGCATTTAAGTTCCCCCAGAAAACAGAACCCGGAGGACCGGCGTCAGAGGTCGGAAGGCGAACAAAGCTCTGCACAGACCACAGCAGGGTCAAAGCAAACTGGACTCTTTGTGTCTGAAAGGTGGAGGTGGGAATAAAACCCTCAGCCGCCCGCTGATTCTATCAAAATGATAGACCAACAAAAAACATTGGACCCAAAACCCAAAGGTGAGGTGGGAGTCAGTGATCAGGGGAAACTAAATGTATAGAAACTGGCCCAAAGAAAGAAATCTCAAACACTCAACTCAGATTTTCAGCCAAACAGAAACACAGAGAGCCGACTGATGGTGTCGACTCCCTGAAGACACACGACCACCTGTACCACCTCTGATAAAGTCTCCCAGCTGACTGACTGCAGCCAGCTGAGGGAGAACAGCACAGGTGAACCCAATAGCTCCTGATTACCTGAGACCTGGACCTGGAGAAATCCTGTTCACACCAGGACCTTGGAGAACCTCTGATCTGTCCATAACACGTTGAGGATTACATCACACTACAATTTGGTGCTTACTCAATGATGAAGCTCTAAAATTAAACCTACAATACGCAATATTTGGATTTCTACCAGAGTGACATCCTCTATTAACACGTCGTCTACTTTTCATCGCACTGCATTGAGAGACTCCTGACAGGTTCATATGAACATCAGAATTTAAGACTGCCTGCCTCAATTTTTCTGTCAGCTGAAATGTATCGTCATTCACTGCCTCACAAACTCTGATGTCTTTAGTGTAATAGTGCAGAAGATGATTGCTGCTAAGCGAAACAAGCTTGGTAAATTTACTAAAGCATGACAGTATTTCCATTCCACGTAAATATTGTACTTAATACTCAACTACATCTAGTTTGCACATTTAGTTCCTGCACAGATTCAGTGTGTGGCCACCAACACTGTATTTTAGTCCAAAAGATGAAGCTCTTCCAACTCTAACCAAGTGATTTTGTGCCCACACGCATCCAGACATTAAGCCCAGCATTGTGACAAGAGAAAACATTTGAAATTTAACCAAAATGAAATCTGCAACATACAGAAACGTCAAGTTTTAACTGATCAGCCGTTTGTCAGAAACATACTTATCACAAAGAAGCAGTAGAGGCCTCTAGTCTCATTTCAGATGGATGTAAGTTGTTAGCAGCTTCACCAAAGACACATTTATCATATCAAACCTCACATGGTCTTCTCTCGGCTGATTCCAGTGTGAGTTTGCCTCAGCAGGTCATCTGTTTCATCCATGCATGTGTGTTTGGAACCAGCAGTGAGGAATCAGACTGAGCTCCCGAGGACTCTGACATGTGGACGGGAGGAGCTCGGGATCCAATCGACAACCTCGTCAAAAGTTTCTGAGAATATTTATGAACTTAAACTTAGTTACTGTTCAAAACATCAGTGATAACAAAGAGTTTACATCCGAACGTTTTCTTTTTGGTACTAAGTATTTATGTAGATGACTCCACATTAGTTAGAGATGTTAGGTTATCTCAATTTCACTTGACTGTTTGTTCTGTGAATTTTCATGTTTTGTTGAATATTTTACTTTATTGCACATGCGTATACGCACTCACTCATATCACAATATCCCTAACTCATTTTGAGTAGTGTATCACAGTTGCTGTTCATCTTTCTGCCTCTCGGGAATGCATCCTTTTTTTTCCTTCATATTTCTCTAAAGCACAGCCATCGAGACATTTTGAGTGCAACACCTTCAAGGACAGGACAGCCTCGTCTCTTCCTCGTCCTCTTCATCATCACCTCCATCCTCAGACTGGCTGATTCTCCTGTTTGAATCTGTGCCGCCTCTTGCCTGCCAATCAGGTTGTTCAGCTCACCCCGGTTTGAAACAATTCAAATAGTTACATTAGTAATATTTCTAATGATGTAACTAGTAATCTCTAACCTATTACATTTCAAAAGAAACCTTCCCATCACTGGTGATCAGGGATCTTCTTGTTTCTCTGTATATAGAACTTGCCATTGAAATATTACAATATTACTACGACATCCTGCAGCATAATTTATACATAATAACGAGGCGGCTGTGGCTCGGAAGTAGAGCCAACGTCTTGTTATCAGAAGGTCGCTTATTCAATTCCCCTGGTCTGCATGTTGAAGTGTCCTTGGGCAAGATATTGAACCCCACACTGCTCCTGCTGTGCTGGTCGGCAGCTTGCATGGCAGCCGCCGCCATCATGCATGAATGTGTGTATGAATTAAGTCACTTTGGACAGAAGAGTCTGATAAATGCCCTAAATGTAAATGCAATGATGAACCTATACACAGATATAAATGCAATCATTTTATTGTAAAATTCCACAGCTATGTGCAATTCCCTTATGAAAAGGATTTTTTCCAGTACATGTATAGCATATTATGCAGACCCTAACAGAATTGATCAGTGCCCCTTTTATACAATACTCAAATATACATAGATGGTAAACAACTAACATACTGTATGTATGAGGATCATATGAAATTCATTTTGTTCTTGGACACATTTTACTGAGCTCTGTAGCTCCAGTGCGTATTATTTTGTTTTCTGCAGTTTGACAAAATACATAACAATAGAAAATATCTACATGTGCTGTTCGCATATTCGTCTCATTTGTGGGTCCAAAATAAATAAAACCAACACTGTCAAAAATAAGCAGTGTAATAAAGTCTGTGTCGACGCAGGCAAAGAAAGGACTGAACCAGATGAAACAAAGGTTGAAGTTGTCCCGATTCTTCAAAACGTCTCCGTTCGACTGAAACATATTCAACATGCACACTACTGAATACGAACACTGTTCAGTATCTCCCACACTGCTGTGTCTCTGCACTGACAGTAGAGTGCACAAAAATATAATAAACAAATCATAAACAAGCTTTTATCATCATGAAAAAAAAAAAGACCACAAAGTCTGTTTGTTTTCTGCACCACTGTTCAAACACAACACATGCTCGTTATCAGAAAGATGGGCTCGTAAATAAAGTCAGATAGTCTGAATCAGATATGTCTCCAGTTCACCCTGATACAAATATGACTTTCTGTCGGGCGGCTTGTCATGCGTCTGCTTCTCCACGGTGTGAAAAAAAACTAAAACACAAACAAACACAAAAAGCAAATATCAAACGTCTCAGGGAACTTTCACTGCAGGAACTCCACTAAGAAAACGCTGACTTGTAGCTTGTTCTGGATTAACAAATGATATTATTGTTTGATATTCTCTATTGTATGTGTGTCAGTTTGGCACTTTGTAGGATGCAATCACTCTTATACGCTTCTGTAAACTACTGAACACTGATGATGACCAGTCTACGTCGCTATTGACACGTACGTCTGTAAAGATGTGGGAGATAGAGTATGTGCACACTGAGGACGGGTTTAGACTACTAGGCAGCAGCTTCAGAACACAACAGGACCACCATTAAATACAAAAGGGAAAGAACTTCAGGAAATATAAGATTATCTGATAAATGCATATGGTTGAATCATCACTGATGCTTTTATTAATGATGAAATATCAAGACCAATGAAAACTCGTGGTGGTGGAAAAAAAGTGGAAATAATTAATAGTCACAGCAGATGTTCTTCTTCTGGTGGCTCGGGAACTGTTTTTTTGTGTTTTTTTTTCTTCCCTGAAAATATTAAAGTCTACTACTGAGAAGCTGCACAACAGGTAAATGTTGCAACTCACTAATTCAACAGATATAACAGTTCGACAGGCCTTTGTGAGAGTAGTGTACATCGATCACAACATAGAAAACACAAGATAAATAAGCTCAAGCTCCATTGACACATCAACGAAAATGTGTCTGATATAAATGACAGCATTCTGTGTTTCTTTTCAGGGGCTATATGGACATAAAGTACAATTTCTTTCAATAAAATAAATAAATAAATACCATCAATGAATAAATAAATAACTAAATAAATACCCCATTACCCCATATTCTACATGGTCAGTCCAGCATAATACAATAAGTCTAATATACTGTATGATGATATACTGTAACGATGCTGAAATTACAAAATATATACCCTTTTACAAAATCCCAAGGGCTCGACGAGTGTTTTCTTCCTTTTATAATTTATATACACAGACAATGTGATTTACACCTCTTCCTCGTGAGTTTACAAATCAAACCGCAGCCTGTCTCCATTTGTTGCATACTGGCGTCTATCAAAATCGATGAGGGGCTGTAATTCATGTTCGTCGTATGTTATCGTACACAACATTTACAATTCAGATGCTTTTCGCTGTGTCTTTCGCTCTTTGCACAACTTTACAAAAGCAAATTTGAATGGAAAGAAAAGTAAAGAATGAATGAAATTCTGCCGAGCCGGTGAATCAGTTTCCTGACAGTGTGATCATTTACATTCTCCAGGTGTTTCTCCTCAGAGACACAGGAAGCGAGATGCTCGATAATAAGGCTAACGCATCTGTTCTCGCTTTTATATTTTTTTTTACTCGATTGAAGCTCTTAAAGGTGCAATATGTAAGAATTTTGGTTGAAAACATTCAAAACTTTACTAAAATGATCAGCAGAAGGTGAGAGAGTCACAGATTTGTGTTTACACTGCTGCTACGCTCCAGACCGCTAGCTGTGCAGCTAACTGAGCTAACTAGCTACAGTTGGCAGCAGTTAGCGATTCATCTGCTGCCCCCTATTGTTTTGTTTTGACAGGTGGCTTATTCCTACATATTGCACCTTAAAGTCCAAATATTTTTAATCCGTATTCTGTATTTTTTTGCATTGTTTGGTTATTCCGTTGTTTTGTAGCTCATCTTTGAAGAAAGACACATAAAAAAAAATCCTACAGCTGTCTGCATTAACATTTGCATCAAAGTGTAGATTAGTCTGAATTCAGCTATCGATGCTAATGTAAAGGGCAAAAAATAATATGATATGAGTGTTCATAAAAAAAAAAACGTTGTAGTACAGGTTCTCTTGTACAAGCTTGCATAACAAAAAAATCTAACAGCAGTGTGTCGTTATGTAAATGCTCGCTTTTAACAGCAAATGGAGGCGATGAGAGGTCAGTGTTGTCTATACAGTGAGCTAATCATCCTGGGCTCGTCCTCCCACCTGTATGCAAAGCCGACTCCTCAACTTAAAAGGATAAACTGGGCACATTTTTTTGTATCATTTATTTTTCCAATTTTCCTAAAAAAAAAGTATAATTAAATCCTGAATGATAACCAACAGTGCTCTTTTTTTTGTTTGTTTTAGTTTCCATAGCCAACAATAGAAGACCATAAAACATGTTGATTTTTGGCCTGAAAGGTGCATGCAATAAATGTAAACCACTATGTAATAGTAAAATATATACAGTGTCTGTACAGTTGAGCATTGTCCATAAACAGCATCACCTCTCTCCGACCACACACAGAGAATGCAGTGTGTAATTGTGCCGACACTTAAGCTAAATAAATTAAAAATAAATTAGCATTCATAATCAATTGTGATGTCACTGTCTAACATAGCTCTATTAAAGTGCTTCAGATTTGTGTCTTAGTATGTTCAGTTCAAACAACAAAAGACGTGTGAGAATAAATGATAAGACGGTCGATGTCGTTTAGATTTGTCTCATAGAAGTTTGCTGTGATCTGAATTGCTATTTATTTCAGTGGTTTACTGTGGAACTAAATAAAAATCCAATTCAGAAGAAATTAACAGAAAATTTCAACTAAAAAAAAAAAAGCCCAAAATAAAATCATCAAAACCAAACTAAAACTCATTTTGCTCACACAATCAATATTTTCACAGCACACCTACAAACCTCCTCGTACCAGTTTAATGTAGTGCTACAACATTTGCAATGTCTGTCAAAGTTTTCAAATGAAGTGATTGAAATTGAAAGATTAAAACTAGGGAATTAAAGCAAATGCTTTAAATCAGATCATTGGGTATTTCAGTGGGTCCCCTCCTTCAGAATGTCCCTTGCTGGCACAGAGCATATGTAGAATGTAATGGACTGTGTGATGAGGCTGGGTGCACACCCGGGCCTAGAGATAGAGATAGGAGACCCAGTAGACCAGGTTGAAGAGACCGAATGCAGTGGGGAAGAAGATGCGTGCATACGAGTCTATCTTGGCGATGCGGATGTGCAACCTGCCGTGCCGCCAGGCTCCGGAGCGGCAGTCTTCGAAACAGCAGAAGAAGCTGGTGCAGTCCTTCCCGTCCAGACACTCGTACCCGTACTCCTCGTCTCGCTCCTGCATGTGCGTGGCGTTGTTCATCTGGATGGCTGTGGCCGAACGTGGACGGATGTCCACCGTGGGTGTCTGCTTTTAACAGGACGAAAATGACACAGTTAGCCACCAGAGCCTCAGAGCGTCTTCATCAAGACTTCACTGGACCTAATTTCAGCTGCCGTTTACTGTCTCCCATTACATAAGCAAATTATAATTTGCGCCTTCTACTTGCCAACGGACCCTTTAATTTCAAGAAAATCGCATTGACCCATACCTAATGATGTAATTAGTGCAGTTTATAGTGACAAAGGGTCGGTCCCTGTGGAAGCCATGATGCAAATGACACCTTTGGGCAGGGGCGTAGCTGGCAGCTGAGGCGGTGGTCTATATAGCTTCATATAGCAGCTGTATTAAGCTAGTGCTGGGCAATGCCCCTCTGTTCTGTATTCTGATCATGCCACTGCTGCTACACAACATTCAAAGATGCTGCAGCAAACAGACGACTGTGCGTCATTTGTTCTGAGCACAGTTTTTAAAAAGGTTCTAGTGCTCAGTGACTCAACAAATAATTTGGACCTGCATGGGTGTTGTAAGCAATTTTTCTGAGATACATTTATAAGAGATGTTGTAACCGGCTTATGATGCATCATAAAGGCAAGCTTAGGGAGGAGCATGTGTTGGCAGATGTGCGGCACACAGCTCGATATTTCTGCAACCCACTCGTTCTGTCACTAAACGGGTTAAAATAAACCTCCTTTTCAAACTGTGCTCACCACTGGAGGGCACATGTCTTTCATTTGTGAAGGTTCCTAAAATAGGACAGCGACTTCAGTGAGTCTGTGGCCCTGTCATTCTAAAGGGAGACAATTAGCATTCAAACAGACGGTTTCCATCAGCTTTTTATCTTGAAATACCATGCCACCTTTGCACAAATTGGAATTCTGGCTGTTTGGCAGATTAAATGCCCACCCTCCCTCCATCCCCCTCCTCTTTGGCAGAAATGGAAGGTTTCTTGACCTTGCTGATAAACTAGGGTGTCAAGCTCATCATTAAAAAAAACAAACTGTGAATTGAGCAAACTCCAAAGTTCAGCTTTTAAGATTCACGTCTCGTTAGGTTGTACTGTGTGTTCTGTCCTTATGACACAGGAACAATAACCTATAAATGACCTATAAATTCAGCTCTGAGGATGTGTTCAGCTCTGAGGATGTGTTCAGTTCTGAGGATGTGTTCAGCTCTGAGGATGTGTTCAGTACTGAGGATGTGTTCAGTTCTGAGGATGTGTTCAGCTCTGAGGATGTGTTCAGCTCTGAGGATGTGTTCAGTTCTGAGGATGTGTTCAGTTCTGAGGATGTGTTCAGTTCTGAGGATGTGTTCAGCTCTGAGGATGTGTTCAGCTCTGTGGATGTGTTCAGCTCTGAGGATGTGTTCAGCTCTGAGGATGTGTTCAGTACTGAGGATGTGTTCGGTTCTGAGGATGTGTTCAGTTCTGAGGATGTGTTCAGTACTGTGGATGTGTTCAGTACTGAGGATGTGTTCAGTACTGTGGATGTGTTCAGTTCTGAGGATGTGTTCAGCTCTGTGGATGTGTTCAGTTCTGAGGATGTGTTCAGCTCTGAGGATGTGTTCAGCTCTGAGGATGTGTTCAGTACTGAGGATGTGTTCAGCTCTGAGGATGTGTTCAGTACTGTGGATGTGTTCAGTACTGAGGATGTGTTCAGCTCTGAGGATGTGTTCAGTACTGTGGATGTGTTCAGTACTGTGGATGTGTTCAGCTCTGTGGATGTGTTCAGCTCTGTGGATGTGTTCAGCTCTGAGGATGTGTTCAGTACTGAGGATGTGTTCAGTTCTGTGGATGTGTTCAGCTCTGAGGATGTGTTCAGTACTGTGGATGTGTTCAGCTCTGAGGATGTGTTCAGCTCTGTGGATGTGTTTAGTTCTGAGGATGTGTTCAGCTCTGAGGATGTGTTCAGTACTGAGGATGTGTTCAGTACTGAGGATGTGTTCAGCTCTGAGGATGTGTTCAGTACTGTGGATGTGTTCAGTACTGTGGATGTGTTCAGCTCTGAGGATGTGTTCAGTTCTGTGGATGTGTTCAGTTCTGTGGATGTGTTCAGCTCTGAGGATGTGTTCAGTACTGAGGATGTGTTCAGCTCTGAGGATGTGTTCAGCTCTGAGGATGTGTTCAGCTCTGAGGATGTGTTCAGTTCTGTGGATGTGTTCAGCTTGAGGATGTGTTCAGCTCTGTGGATGTGTTCAGTTCTGAGGATGTGTTCAGTTCTGAGGATGTGTTCAGCTCTGAGGATGTGTTCAGTACTGAGGATGTGTTCAGCTCTGAGGATGTGTTCAGTTCTGTGGATGTGTTCAGCTTGAGGATGTGTTCAGCTCTGTGGATGTGTTCAGTTCTGAGGATGTGTTCAGTTCTGAGGATGTGTTCAGCTCTGAGGATGTGTTCAGTTCTGAGGATGTGTTCAGTTCTGAGGATGTGTTCAGTTCTGAGGATGTGTTCAGCTCTGAGGATGTGTTCAGTACTGAGGATGTGTTCAGCTCTGAGGATGTGTTCAGTTCTGTGGATGTGTTCAGCTTGAGGATGTGTTCAGCTCTGTGGATGTGTTCAGTTCTGAGGATGTGTTCAGTTCTGTGGATGTGTTCAGCTCTGAGGATGTGTTCAGCTCTGTGGATGTGTTCAGTTCTGAGGATGTGTTCAGCTCTGTGGATGTGTTCAGTTCTGTGGATGTGTTCAGCTTGAGGATGTGTTCAGTACTGAGGATGTGTTCAGCTCTGAGGATGTGTTCAGTTCTGTGGATGTGTTCAGCTTGAGGATGTGTTCAGCTCCGTGGATGTGTTCAGTTCTGAGGATGTGTTCAGCTCTGTGGATGTGTTCAGTTCTGAGGATGTGTTCAGCTCTGTGGATGTGTTCAGTTCTGTGGATGTGTTCAGCTCTGTGGATGTGTTCAGTACTGAGGATGTGTTCAGTACTGAGGATGTGTTCAGCTCCTAGGATGTGTTCAGCTCTGAGGATGTGTTCAGTACTGAGGATGTGTTCAGCTCTGAGGATGTGTTCAGTTCTGTGGATGTGTTCAGTTCTGAGGATGTGTTCAGCTCTGAGGATGTGTTCAGCTCTGAGGATGTGTTCAGCTTGAGGATGTGTTCAGCTCTGAGGATGTGTGCTGTGTTGTTAAAATACTTGTTAATATTAATTAGTTAGTTTTTTCTCTCTCTTCTGCCACGTGAATGTTTTGTCCCAATTCTGATGTTTCTACAACAGGCATGCTTGCTGCACACAAAATAGGTCACTGCAGTTTTAGTTTGAACAAAACAATATCTGCCATAAGCATGCATCCTCAAACAAGCTTAAAGCACTTAAACTTGATTGAACTGTTTATTCCCCAGAACTTGTCATCTTGCCCAGCACTAGTGCACAAACTAGCTGTCCCTTTGAAAACCATACATAACCACAAACCAAACAACATAGCGGGTTAGTTTTCAGCATTTTTGTCCTTATTTCATGGACAGCATGTTGAGTTAATGAGGGGGATTAGCAGAACAGGTTATGACTCAGTTCTCAAAGGGGATTGGTTGCACTGGAGGAAGCGCAGTGGAAGCTCAAGCAGAAGGAGCATTAACAGCATCCTGCCGCATGGCCTGGTCAAGCTGGGCTGTGCTGAGTTGGTGTTAGCAAAGAAACAAAAAACCAAAGAAAAGAAACAACACAGTGGCATTGGCAACTTTAACTGGCTGAAAGTAGACAACCTCTCAGAGATGACAAAGATGGAACGTCTGGATCGTTACTGGAGGATTTCCTCATGTTGAATATTTGATGGTCTTGTTTAAATCAGGGGTGCCCAAAACAGGAATGTAATGCAAACAGCTGCTGCATCATATTTAAATAGAGTACAAAATGGTGCTAGGATCCTCAAGACTGCCTTTTTTCACATTCTGTTGATAAATGTAGTTCATTTTTGAACGTTTTTAACTAATTCTTGCATATTGCCCCTTTAATAATAATCCTACATATTTAAAGAGCATTAAAACATCTTTTAAAAAAATAAGTTAATCTTGCAAAGCACGTGTTGGCCCACTTTGGACAGCCCTGGTTTAAATAGCAGTTCATTTAGACTCATTTTATCTGTTAAATTAAATAAAGCGACTGTAAAAATGTCCCTCCTAGTTAAAAATTGATTGTAAATGATAGAGCCTGACCAATACTGCAATTTCGCGGCTTGTGCAATACAGTTATTAACAATATATTCTTGTGAATGTTTTTTTACATTATGTTCTGTATAAAAGAAAGAAAAAAACATATCGGCACATATGGCACAACATGTATACCGATAGATTGTATCTGTGATAAACCAATATTAGTCAATTGATTGATTGGTCAAGCTCTAGTAAACAAACAAATAAGTGAATAAAAACATATTGCGACCTCTCGGTGTTAAAAGCAGATTCTCTTGTCTCGACTCTTGTCAGGTTAAATTTAGATCTTTGCCAGCTCCCACCCACCCTGGATGCTTTTTGGGTGTTTAAAGATTAGCATGTGTTAATCTTCTGAATGGACCTCCGACTCTAAATAGACTTAGCGCGGTGCGGGGGTTGTCTGTTTCAGTCTGTTAAGGCTCTGCTGACTCTGTAGGAAGCGTCAGGTTGAGAAGCCCATCAAACACACAGGTATAGATTCACTGGCAGGAGAAGGGAAAGAAGAGGAAGCTACTGCAGCGCTGCTACTTCACTGTGGTTACAACGACAACAACAAAGAGTGAAACAGGACAGAGGGAGCCAGAATGAGACCACACTAGGTCTGGACTATTACATTCCTCTGGACACGGGATGTGTGGGATATCTGAATTTTAAAAAACTGCATAAGTACGTCTGGCTGGCTGCCTCCGCACTGTGCACTGCAGAGTGCCCTTTTTATGTTTTCTGTGATACCTATTTAGTAACTGATGAGGAGTACAGTAAGAATGCAGGGAGATAAAGAGGAAATAAGAGAGAGGCGTGTCTGCTGTATAGCAGACAGAAAAGCAGTGAGGTGCTGGGGGCTCAAAGAGCCAAAATGCATCAGACACATGCAGTCAGACACAGGCAATATACCTTTGAGGAAAAGAGCCGGAGGAGCTTTTGTCCAGACAGGAAACAAAGAATATGTGGAATTGAAAGAGAGTAACAAAAAAACAAAGAATACATGTGAACAGAGGACAAAAACAGCAAGAAAAAGAAAAGAAAAAATAACAGAAACAAGATAATGTGTGAAAATTACAAGCACTGTATCATCTAACTCAAGATGGAGAGAGAAGAAGAAGAACACTGTAGAGAGACATACATATTACAAACAGACACAGGGGAGATGCATGGTGGGATATATGTATCTCACATGCTTCTTACGCCAGCATCACTTCAGGAAAAATATTACAATGCAATTTCAAAAGTACAGAGATTAAGTAAACACCATTCATAATGCAGAGCTCCATATTCCTGCGAGTGTGACATCACGACATGCTCAGGTAAGAGTGGAAGCTTCTGTCTCATGTCAAACATCCTCAGTGGAATTTAACAAATGTTCTGATAAAGTACAACATGTCAGTTTTTTAAAATATATATAACAGAATAAGCTGATAAACTGAACTGACAGGAGGAAATCATAAACAGAAATCTGCATTTTCAGTAGACAAAATCTTACAAGTAGGAAAATTAACTTTTCAGGTTCACAATAAACTATATTTTTATTAACTTTTAAACATCACAAGTCAAAGACCTCCTTTCCTTGCACACTTCCTCCTTCGCGCATCTTGGCAACTCGTGCAGAGAACCTAGAAAAGCCCCTCTGAGATGGCAAACTGGCATCGCACCTTCCACCTTATTAGTCATTCATTCGCCCACGAGACAGTTCGACCATGTGAAAAAAGCTGAGCTGCAGAGGCTGAAACTAGATCGCCCCACTTTCCCCCAAAGTTCCAGTTCAATACTCCTGTTCACCCGAGGACAGTACACCTACAGGCTCAAGTCCAATTCCCCCCAAAAGAGCCGTGACTTCAAAGATGGATTTCATTTACCTACTTATGATCTGAACTTGGTAAAATATAAACTTTCTCCAATAAGTCCACTTACAGTGGTAGATTTAATAACACAATAAGCTAACGCCGGCTGATTAGCGAGGAGTGCTCGTCTCTGAGTGTTCGTATGACGGGAGAGCGCCGCCCTTCAGCCGAGCTGCCGTGAGGGAATTAAGGCTCACACGAGGCCAACTCTCCCGTCATGTGACACGGGTCTAAATTACAACCATGACAGATGCGTGGCGGGATTAAGAAAAGGTTCTAGCTGCACGCCTCGCTCATTGAGTAATTTGACGTGGTGGCCCCTGGGAAGATGCTCCCTTAGGGATACTTAGCAGCATATAGCTTTGCTCTGCGGCTTAATGGCAGCACAGTAATGCAGCGGGGGAGGACAGAGAGTGTGGAGTAGAACTTGATCTTTCACCTACATAAAAGATACTGTAAACACTGTGAGGATTATGCACACAGATATTACACGAAACAGAGACGTGTTGTCTGCAGCTACATTGTCACAGAGAACCTGTTGTTAAAAAATCACTTCAGTTAGTTTTAGAAAGACGCTCACCGGGTTTTTCTTCTTCTTGTCCTTTTTCGCGCTGGGCTTCCTGTTGCTGACAAAGTAGTGCAGCGTTCCGTACTCTATAAGTGCAGCGAAGACGAAGATGAAGCAGACGGACACAAACAGGTCCATGGCGGTCACATAGGACACTTTCGGAAGGGATTTCCTGGCAATAGTACTCAGCGTGGTCATGGTCAGCACAGTGGTGATGCCTGGTAGTGAGATCGGGAAGATGGAGAGAATGAGGCAGATTAAGGAAAAATAGAAAATGTGTACGTTTTCTTGAGAAGCTGTGTGACTTCATGTGACAGTCCCGTCTCTTCGGTTTGTTCAGAGCTGACCGGACACACAGACTTTTACATTTACTCACACACAGGAATAGTTTTTCCATGTATCTGATTTATTTGCCGTTTCATGTTTCATGTTTCATGTTTCATGCTTTTTGATCCTTTGTTTACTTGTGCTCATTTATTATCTTCTGTATTTGCTTGAAATACCTTTTGAGGTAGATTCCTGTTATACCGTCAGCCTCTCTGCGTTTCTGAATCTCACTTAAACAATCTGCTTCTTTTTTGTCGTCTGCAGCTTTGTTTAAGTGTGCAAATTCGTACTGTTCTGCACTTCGGCACAGAGCTCAAGAAAGCTCTAAAACTTGGTTATCATGTAAAAATAATTTCCCATCATCTTATTGTTCTGCTTCCTGACTCATGCTCATACTCATGTATCGTATCTGTTAATCAAAGCAGCTCTCCTGCTTCACCTTATCATATTAGAAGAACATTATAACATTATTAGGAGCATCTCGCAGTACTTAATGTGTTCTTAAATCTGTTGTGAAGTTGAAGGTGATGTGCATGATGCTCACAGCCGTGTAAACATTTATTATTGAGGTGCTGAAAGAAGAATGAATGGAAATAATTGGATGTGTTGTTAATAGAATTTTGCCCCTCGAAGCCGTTTCAAGGTTGAAGGGAAGATCAAAACTCACAGTGGACATTTTTAATAATTCGTCTCGGATCATGCACCAGTTTTTAATTCTCACAGCCATGTGCCCACACGTTTTTCAACTTAGGAACACATGTACACCTAAATGTTTGAGTGTAGTAGGTAAGTTTTCACTTCTGAAACAAATTTACTGCCAAGTATAGAAAAAAGAGAGAGCTGAAAAAACTGCACGCCTGAAGCTCCAGGAGTTGGAAGGTGTGTCTGATTTTTGTTCTAAAAACCAAACAAAAGAGATAAATTAGCAGATTTTGTAACAAGTATTAAATTGTGTGACTGGTATTACGGTACGATATTGTATATGAAGCTGTAATTATTAGTCAATTAATCAATAAGTCAATCAAAAGTAACTGAGCAGCTGTTTGCTGCTTCGAGCTTCTTAGATGGAAGTTTGCTGCTCGTCTTTGTCATCACATGGGAGGAAATGAAGAATCTGAAGACTGCTGGTTGCAGAAATTAAGCAATTTGAAAACGTTTTGTTTTGTAGAAGTGTTCTACATTTTATTGACTCAACGATTAATCAGGAAAGTAATCAGTGATGAAACCAACAGAGTCACTGGTTGCAGCCTGACTGTTCGTACTGTTTATGAAGGAGGATTAACGTTGGCTGTTTAACTGTGAGCTCTGGAGTGAACAGCTGTTTTCCTGTCCCCCTGATCCACATACTTCACTGGTTTAGCTGCCACTGACCACCACACTGACCCAGTACAATCCTTTATGGAATAACGTTCTGGCCTTTCACTCACTGTGCCTGCCTCTCACGATGAAGGAGATGGAGGCGGGATGATGGCACACGACTGGAAAATCCAAGTACACAGATTACCAACAGCAGCGTAACAACAGACGAGCAAGCAACAAAACCACTTCCTTCCTTTAAATAGACCGGACACGTGAGGGCTGTGTATACAGAAGATGATTCATGTCTAGATTTAATGTGGAGTGAAAGACATTCAGTCAGCACCGAGATTAACGCTGCAGTATTGTGAGTGAATTGATATATTTCAGGACGGCATTGAAGGATTAAGAATTATGTCATCTGCATTAATCCGCCTCCTAACCACCTGGCTTCCTGTACTTCCTGCTCATCTTTCAGAGGAAATTAAAAGATATTTGACTCTTGGTACATTTTTAGCAGAGGATTAATAGTGTTATTGTTTCAACTACAAATTATGTCTGAGCTGCAGAAGCGGAAGCAAACAAAACAACCTATTTTTAGAGAGATTAATGATGGACAAAGTAATGACGATAGTGAGGTAGAACGAGGGTTTCTGCCTGCAGGGGTTGTTTTACATTCAGTTATGCTCGCTAATGATCACATCGCGTGGACTTGAGGTCAGGACTGAGAGCCTTGAGGGGCCAAGAGGAGAGCTGACTAAGGAACACGGACGGAACTGCATCACACGTGAACTTTCGAGGGTGTCCGCTGGACACCAAGGACAAGTTCAAAAGTTGACAAATTTCCTTGAAATCCTCACGTTCGCCCTCTTTTCTTCCCTCTGTGTCCCTCATTTCATGCAGTGAAGAGGCCACCTGCATCAGTTTTGTGCTGAAGCTGCATCTCTGCATCTTCCCTGCTGTACTGCATAATTAATGCCTCATTAAGGCATGCATGAAAACGTATGTGCCAGGATAGGCCCTTCTAATCAAGATGGACTAGATTCCTAAGCAGCTGCCCTGTCTCAGAGGGGACGAGAGGAGGAGGAAGGATGTCAAAGAGGAAGACAAAAGGAAGGAAGACGCTGAGTTAGACTGTGTTCAGTACTGCCTCTTTCACACTGTAAAACAAACCCACTCACACTCACAAACATCTGGCTTTTGTCTTCAGTGGGAAAGAGTGTGATCGGCTTCATTCGCAGGTCAAATGACTCTAAAGTAATCACAGTGTGTCTCGGCTCCAGCTCAGCCCGGCTGTGGTGGAATTCTGACACCTGGGTGGATCATTTTCACCTGTTTCCTGGCACCATGCTGTGAGGTGTGCTTGTGACGTTACCTGATGCACTAGAATAAAAACATCAGGTTATCTGTGGGGCACGTCACCTCGGCCCCTCCCAGCTCATGTCACGGATGTTCATCTATTAAATGTATGGGACCCTGCAGCTGTCCTCTAGATACAGTTTTGGTTATGAATTGTTGAAGTCTGGCCCATAAAATTAAACTAAAATTCACCATTTTTGTGATTCCTTGTATGTTTATTCTAAACCTCACCAACTGAAACTGAAAGAGAAGGATAATTGGCAACATGTATTAATTAAAATAGTCTCTGCAGTAATCAAATTAATAACAATTATCATTTTTTTCAAAAATTCCTATCTCCCCAACTTCCCCTTTCTGCAACCCAAGTTAGATTTTGTGTCGTATGAATAAAGTTCTACCACAGCTTGAAGTTATTTGGTCCTGCAAGAAATAAACAAATGCCACATGATGAAATGATTTCTGCTAACTGATCTGTTACTTTTATACCTGGCGTCAGCATGGACCATGGCATGTGATCAACACCTTGTGTCTGGAATAACTGTTTTATTTTTACCCAGTGATGTTCTGGCAGGTACTGCATCCTTGTTGATCCAGAATGAGACCCAGGAGAGGACAACGATCAGGGTGCAGGGGATGTAGGTCTGGATGGTGAAGTAGCCCATTCTCCTGCTCAGGTCGAAGAAGACGGTCAGCACCACGTAGTCTCCTGAGAGAAGAATCATAGGAGGAAAGAAGGAAAGAGTGAGGAGGGCAGTGTAGTTATATGCTGGATAGTATATGATTTATCAGACAAGTGCAGAAGATGCAGTGATTAGTTTTCAGAATTGATCACATTTCACACTGGAGATCAAAACACGATGAAGAGAAAACAAAGCACTGTAGGATGTGGAAAGAATACCCAGTTAATTAAATACTTTCATATCATCTTACTCTGATTAAAGAAGGTCCTCAACACACAAACATTACACAAACAGTGAAGTCATGGCCTGATCAAAACACAATGTTGTGTAGTCAAAGACTTCACTGTACGATTGCCCAACGCAACTGGAGATGTACAACCAAACGGAGCGATTCAGAGAGCTGGAGTGCACACACACACACACACACACACACACACACACACACACACACACACACACACACACACACACACACACACACACACACACACACACACACACACACACACACACACACACACACACACACACACACACACACTCCCTCGTCTCCTGCCAGTCGTTAGCTGGAACATGAACACCAGCGTCCAGCTGATGATGAGCCATCCCTGCGCCGGCTGCCTGACCCCAACAGATGTTAGGTGTTGGGAGGTTGAGGTTAGCTCAGCCCAGATAGACCTGACCCTGACACTATGGATCACCTGGCCTGCCTGTTTAAAATGCATGCAAAGCACACACACACACACACACGCAAATGTGCTTCCAACAGGAAGGAGGGAGAATTGAAGCAACATCACACAGACAGACAGGCGTGGAAGAACAAACTCATCACACACACTCAGGCTGCATCTGTGCCCGCTTGACAATGCAGCAACGCTTATCAATACTAACTGTCCTCTTCAACTGTCTGTCTATGTACCTGTCTGCTCTTTGAGTTTAATGGCAGTTCACTGCTGGCCTCCAGCTCAGTCAGCTGACTGCTAATTGATTAACATCAGACTGTTAACAGTGTCGGAAACCTCCCCTGGCTTCTTGCTGCTGTTTGTGACCTGCAGGGCACAAAGCTACTCTCTCTCAGCCACGCATCTACATTATGTGTGTGTGTGTGTGTGTGTGTGTGTGTGTGTGTGTGTGTGTGTGTGTGTGTGTGTGTGTGTGTGTGTGTGTGTGTGCGTGTGTGTGTGTGTGTTCGAGCACCCACAACACATGGAACAGTCTCTGCAGCTGGGGACTGAACAGCTGGGTAATAATTTTCCTCATGAGAAAGGACCCACAACACACACCGCGGCTTAGTGAAAAACAGCCAACATCTGTGTATTTGTGTGCTAATGAGAGACAGAGAGAGAACGAGATGAGACTGTCAGTGTTTATTATGTCTGCGAGCATGTGCGCCCTGTGTGAGCGAGTCCTCGTAGTGTCTGGACAGGGACCAAGTCTTTGTGATTTATCCCAGCATGCACCTCCGTTCGCCCAGCCATTGATAGCATCATTAAATAAACCAAGCCCAATATCCCCCGGCAGCCCAACCATAACTGTTCATATCACCACGTGTGCTTTCTGCTGATGCAGGCAGGTGCGCAGTAAATTACAGCGCGCCGCCTCGGTTTGTAGGAGTACGGGAGACACATGAAGGCTGCTCTCAGGGGTCCCGCAGCCCACTATTTTGTTTTTATTAACATTGCATTAGCAGGGGCCTCAGACGGAGACCCCTGACAGCTGAGAAACTGCCGGTTGATACACTTATTCCAGCTTGGTCAGCAGCACAAGGCCTCCTTCACATTACTTCAGACTCTTAATGATAATGGGATTTCCACCACGGGGGTGAGGTCGGCTGGTGTAGGACCCCGCTGCCACACGCCTCCCTCCGTCTGTTCGCCAGTTTCATTACAGGCCACATCGCTTGCCAGGAAGACACTTTAAGGAGGTGTTATCGAGCGACGCCCTCCACCCTGGCAGCCTGATGTATCTGCATCGGCCCGCCTGCCATTATGGCTCTGTAGTAATGCATCAGTTTGGTAATGACTTCCTGATTCCACTCAAAAACAAAATGGTTTCCAGTTCCCTCACTGGTTTAAGTGTTTGGCAGGGATTTCACAACATTACCGTATGGGGAGGGAACAGTTAGCGCTCCAGATAAACAGTCCCAACACAATTAGTGGACTGTGTGGACACTTAACACAGTTTTGTTTTGCATTTACACTTGATTGCCTGCTTGACTGCATGTTAATGTGTCCAATAATTTTTCCGCCATGTTCTAAAGTATTCTGATGACGCATGTTTGTTTTAAAAAGTGTTCGATCCTGTTGAGAACGGGGGAAGTCTTCATGTATGTCCGAATCCTTCATTAAGAGGTTTTAAATGTTAAACACTATTTTCTGCCACTAGGGGCATCTCGGTCAAAGCAAGGAAAACAGAGATGTAGTTTGATGATGTCATAAAGCAGAATGGGATCATGGGAGTTGTTGTCTTCATTGTGAAACAGCAACCACTGCTAATGGAAATCTATCTGAGATGACTGCTGGTCACAGATAATGTACTTTGTATTTAAGTTTTGTGTAAAATGTTTCGTTGTGATTGCAGACGTCCTACTTCATCTCTATCATCTTATCTTTCAGATAACCTCATGAAACTTATAGATTTCTCTGGATCTTGATAAAAAACATTTAGAATATTTTAAGTGCACAGCTCAACAAAATGAATATTAGAGTTTTTCAGACATTTAATTGCAGTGATTATAAAAAACAGTTTAATGGTTTTGTCCCTCTGTGTCTCCACTTTGGACTCAGATCACAAACATATAAAATGTTTGACACGTACATCATATATACGTCCATCTGAGAAACAATCAAACACATGACAATTCTCGCTTCATCACCCAGGCTGAGCAAACGGTCCAGAGCGCTGCTACAAACTGAGCTCTCCGGACCCGGGCTCACTGGTCTGAAAACAACAGAGGATTGTACTTCGAGGTGTTTTCTGTAGAACACTCTTCTTATAGACTCTCTGTTGATGAATCATTTATTAAAACTGGTCTTTTTCCTTGCTGTGGAGTGTTTGTAATAAAGATCTGCTGCTGCGTTTGTTTAATTGTTGGTTCTCTGCTGTGGTCTTATGTACTTGTAAAGCACTTTGTGAACTTGCTCTGAGAAAGCTGCTATATTAAACAAACTTTACCCCAAAACAACAAGTTAATAACACTGCTTCCTTTCCCCAAACACAAAACCTTTAAACCTTCACAGAACTGAACTCATGCTGCTCTTGTGTTGTGGAGCACATGTTCACATGTGGGATGAAAGGACCCTGTTTATTCCTCATAAGACTTCAGGTGAGATATCAAAGCGTCGACGTCTTCGTGTCTGCGTTCTGCCTAATAGGAACCCTCAAACTAACCTGAGCGTCACATCTGTCAGCTCCAACAGATGAGGACGCGTTCACAAGTTCACACTCTCCTCTTCTCAGGTCTATAGAAAGCTCCTTTTTTAAAGGCTGTCTTATGTCAAATGTACCTTCTTTTGTGAATTGAACTTGAAGAAGCTGTCATGTGTGATCTCACAGCCTTTCACATGGATCCAACAGCACCTCCATCTCTTGTGATCCTACAGCATGTGCTAATTTATCCTCTAACAAGAACGCTATCAGAGTTCAGATCTGTTTCTTTATTATTAAAATTTCAGAAAAGTTCCAGTTTCATTCCGTTGCCATGACTACATTTCTATCCATTCCTTCCTGCTTATAATTCACGAGTGAAGACAAAGCTGATCTGTCTGAAAAATCAACGACGCAGACAACAGCTCAAAACTATTGTTTGTATTAAGATATGGTTTGAAGTATTTTTATTAAGATCACAAATTTCCCTGGCGAAGAGTTTACTACCAGCTGATGTAATCTACGGAAAGCAATAAAAACTTGGCGGGGAAGATCATTCATCAGAAAACAGAGCGGCTCTGTTGTTAAGAGCCGCAGAGACGACACACACACACACACACACACACACACACACACACACACACACACACACACACACACACACACACACACACACACACACACACACACACACACACACACACACACACACACTTCCATACGAGCCTTCTGCCGTGAAATAGAAAAAAAGAAAATAGAAAAAAGATGGATGTTTTATTATTATTAGAATACAGAAATTGTTATAACATTCTGTATTGCTGAATATTGAGGAGAAGTATCTGTCCAGTGTTGCACAGCAGCCACAGGGGAGTTCAGAGAATTGTAACATGGTAATTGAGGACAGCTGACCGAAAGGGGGGAAAAAAAAATGTCATGAGAATATCATTGCGCCGGCAGCCGAGCTGTAAATTGGCGCGGATGTGGACGGGCAGGAGAGACCGGAGGCACATGCTGGACATCCAATGAACGCAGACGAGCCAGACGCATCGCAGAGCTGCTGACAGGCTGTCTCACCGAGCTCGTCTCCTGTCAGGGGTCATCTGGATCAGAGATGACAGCGGATGCTATCGTGCAGGTGTGTGTGTGTGTGTGTGTGTGTGTGTTTATGAGATTGCTAATGACCAGGGTTATGCCATGGCCGGTTGCCAGGGTCAACAATACTTACAGAGAATGTTAACTCACCACTTTCTGTGACATGACCAGAGGCTATCTGCCTGTGATTAACTGGTTACAGTGGCGTTCTGCCATCACAGGCTGCTGCACTTATTCCTACCCGACGGTGGGTGGCGAGATGATGTCACGGCATTGTCATGGTGAGGGACTGCAGAGACACAGCAGTGTGATTAAACACCAGACAGCAGTCTGCAGAGTTGTTGTTCACACTGAAGTGAATGTGATGCAGACAGATGATTATCCCTCTCTCAGACACACTAACAGCCCCCAAATTATTAAGAACCGTTCTGTTTACAGGATTTTTGACAGGTAATAAGAAGCTGCCAAACTGTTTCTCTTAGCATCATTTAACAAGTTTGGGAGAAAGTGTACAAGTTCTAAAAAAAGGTTTAAAATCTAGTTAAGTTAAAAGATAAGTTAGATGATAATGTCACATGCTGTCAACCTGCTGAGGGGCCCACATGTTCTGCCAACACATTCTGAAAGCCCGACCTTTCCAGAAGAAATGATCATATAGGTTGCAAAATCAAGCACCTCATTACGACCCATATTTATCTTTGTTTTTGGCCGATGACCTCTAGCAGCCGTAGAGGAGGAAGTGAGGAGAAGGAGTGTAAAGAGCGACCGGTCCGTAAAGCGAAGGGGTCGGGATGGTGGACACGAGGACAAGATGTCATTCAAGAGATCTCTATACGTGTCCAGTGTGAAACCCACAGACAACAGTGAGTTATTTTAACTTGCTAACATAGTGTTTTAGTGTCACATGCATAATGTACAAATGTGTACCTAACCAAGTAGTTTTCTTGGCTAGATCCAGTATTTTTTCTTGCTAAAGCCTAATTTCCATGTTGCTTTAAGGTGTTTAACATCGTCTTAGTAGACGTACAATTAATGTAAAATATTCAAGGCATTAAATCTCTTTGGACACAGCAGCCCTCTAAAAGACAAGGTTAGGTCTCGGGTTGGGTGAAAGTTGCCGCCCTGTGGCTCAGTTTTAATGATGCTTCATATTACCAAGCAAATGTGCAGTTAATCAAATCACCATGAAGTAATAACCACAGACCAAACCACAGTAATAACCACACAGAATGGGACGGTGGCCCCCGTGGCCCAGTTGGTACTCCAGCCTCAGCTGGCATCTAAAATAAAAAAATCACACTTGTCTTTTACTTCAGACCACAAATAAAGGTCTTGTTTATTTCATGTTCTCACCTAAATTGTGCAGAAATGTTCAGACGCCATCAGTGTGTTTCTTTCCATCACGTCATATAATTAAAAACCTAGCCAACACTTTCACCAGCCGCCTGTATCACCTCGCTCTGCCTCTCTCCGTCTCATCCACGTTCCTGCTTACCTCTTCTAAAAATGGCTTCATTATTTCTTGTTCACACACTGAGGAAAGATGCGATTCACACTTATTACATAAGCTCCGGTTTCTAAAATTCAACTCCTGCTCTGCTTTCTCCCCTTGTTTAATACATCACCTCTGTGCTCTTATTTTCTCTTCCAACTGTTTGGCCAGGTGACAGGAGTTAAACAGTCACGACACTGTTTGCTCCAGTTATTCGTCTCACTTGTGCTTCATTAAAAAGACGCCTGAGCTGGAGTTAGAAACAGATGAAGCTAATTTGAGAAAAGTAACAGCAAAGAGAGGAGAGGAGAGATTGTGCTGCTGTGACAGAGAAGCAAAGATGAACACGCGTGGTGGATGATCGATTCAGCTTTGACTGGAGATATTATCTATTATCTAAACAGGAAATGTTATGAAAAACACAAAAGCTGGACAGGTAAGTTGATATTTTG
This sequence comes from Diplodus puntazzo, assembly GCA_963678695.2. Classification (NCBI taxonomy): domain Eukaryota; kingdom Metazoa; phylum Chordata; class Actinopteri; order Spariformes; family Sparidae; genus Diplodus; species Diplodus puntazzo. The sequence goes on along the minus strand of OZ023167.1, from coordinate 947,672 downwards.
AGGCGAGCTGTCAGGAGGAAGAGGATGGAAAATAATAAATAAAAATAATATTTCATTGTTTTTAGTGATACAACTGCAGCATTCTATGTTATAGCTTTTACCTCCATTGTTCTGTTGTACTCACCTGGTGCAGAATACTGATTATCTCCAGAAAAAAGAAGCCGACAACATAAAGGAGAGTCGGAGCAGGAGCAGCTATTAGCCTGAATAAACAGCAGAAGCACTGAGTAGTTATCTTCAGTCGTAATAACTGCTGTGGCTGAAAAGCTGCAGAGCTTTAAACACAAAATTGAGAGGCGAGGACGGCCCGGTGCTTAATAACAGATTATAAACTGTAACTGTTGTTTTAGCACAACATCGTTTGGACCTCTACAAGTGCCTCCCACATGCAGCGTTTAAGAATCACAACAGCAGAAGATTCACTCTGAAAATGTACGATGATGTTTCACCACATCTGAACTGTGAAGCTGGCGGTCCTCCGTGTTTCTGACTCACTGAGCTGTGCAGAGTGAAGTTTCTAACGACTGCAAACACGACGTTGGACTCTTCTGCTCAGGCTGATGAGGAGGACTCAGATAAAATCATGCTCAGCATTTTATTTATCTTATTTTGTTTATTTCAATGAATCATCAGAAAAAAGAAAAGTCACTATTATAGGATATCTCCAGGATGACTTTTTAGACTGGCACTATGTCCTTCTTTTGAAAACAGCAACAATACAATTTAAATTCCAATTTGATTGATAAGCTGAAACAATCGTTCCCCACTTCCTGCCGGTGGCTTTGTGCTTTCACAGATAAGAGTTTTTGGTTGCCTGGTTTTCAGCTTTGAAATCAAATTAATCACAATCAGCATATTAACAGAATTGCCTAAAAACTACAACAGTGATTTATGCTTGTGCACGCTCAGATTAAGAAGCATTTCCTTTTAAGAATCACACAGCTTTCTCAAATCAGCAGTCAAACTTACAGAAAGTGCAGCACACGTCAGACGCTGATGTGCTGCTGGAGCTCCGGTTCATGTCTGATCCCAACAACCCAGCATGAATACTAACGATGCGTCCCCTCATTCAGATTCATTGACAGTTTTCATTGAAATTCAATTTCACTTCAGACTTAGTTGTAATAGGCCTCCGGTACATTATAATATCTATGACATGCATTTGCATAATATGCACAGATACTCCAGATTGTGCTCTTTTCAGGGCTCACAGAGATAATAGCATATGTCACGTATGACATGGAGATATTGATTTAGCAGATTTCTCATACCGCAATAACAGAAGAAAAGCATTTAACTCGAGTGCTTCCCTCGAATTCAGGTAATGTCCTGCACAGTGTCATTATGATTCATGAGAAACTGCTGCTTCTGTTTTAATAGCAAATCTCAGACTTATCCCTTTATGAAACGTATTGATCACCCAGACACAGGCTGTTCCACACTGACGCTCCCCTTATTTCTTATGGCTAATTACTTTGAAACCTGGGTTGAGGAATAATATAACACACAGCCAATAAGCTCAGTGAGAGGAGCATCCTGGACCCAAGCACAGAACTTAAATAACAATTTATGGAGCAATGAGCGCTCGGCCGAGGAACAACTGCTCCAAAGAGAGGCATCAGCTTTGGATTCAGCAGGGAGAGACTGTTACAGCTCATTCTGTGTGTGTGTGCAGGCCGATGCAAACTTTACAAACTCTATCTATAGACTGTAACAGTAAGAACATCTCCTGCTCATCTGTCTGATCTCTACTGTTCCAAATATCCTTTTACATAAAGAAGCTTGACCTGCTGTAACATTGAACTATATTTCACTGTTCCGTTAAATATTATTTACACCGATGAGATAAAAACAGATCTTTTTATTTTTAATATTTGGAGATTTTAATGCACGTACCAATGCTGCCCAACAGTAGAAACACTGGAAACAGAAGCAATAGAAACATTTTCTATCAGAAGTAGATGTAGTTTTATAAGTGGTATTAATTTAAGCATTAACAGTGGCAGTAAATCAGCTGTGACTGTCTCTGTTCCTGAACCTTCAGGCTTACAAGTCTCTCACTCGCCCTTTGTCAAAATCTAACTGAGACTAACCTTCGAGTGCCTCCTGCGTGATTATAGTGAGAGCGATGTTTCAAGACGAACACAAACCTCCACAAACAGCATCTCTGACAGCTTTGACCTGTTTGGATTTTGGCTGAACATCCTCTTCTTTTTTTTCTCCTCTCTTGCTTTTATTCAGTCGCTGCATCTCTCCGCCCCGCGACCTCCATCTCTGCCTAGCGGCATCTGAACCAAAAAGCAGGAACTAACAACACCCTCACTTATTTACGTCCACTTGCTTTCCTCCCCTTGCAAATTAGATGACTTTAATTTTGTAGTCAATGTATTCCAGTGTCCTAGTTTATCCTGAGCCCTGGAACTCATGTTGCAGCAGCAGCTGTGCAGCGAGGAGGTTTGGTGTCATTAAAGTGGATGGAAACATTATGCAGATGTCTATATTCACATTTTAGGGTAGAAGAGGAAGTTACAGGAGTGGAGCGATGGGCAGCTTTTGATTCTGAGTATTATTCTGTTTCTCAACCTTCCACACTGTCTTCAATCCATATTCCAGTGTGCTTCATGGCCTGTCCTCCAAAAAAAGACCAAACACCACAGAGCCCTGGTCGGACCGACAATCTAACACACCACACACAAAAATCTTCTTCTGCTCTTCTGCCATTCACCGCAGGCGCTCCTTTATATGCAGGTGGTGGTCAATGGGGAGGAATACAAGAGCCTTATTTTCCCAAAGCAATCTCTTGTCCTATGGCCTATCAGCACTCCCTGTTTTCAGGTTTTAATTACTGCCTTATTAGACTGTCAGCTGAGAGAGGCACAGAGAGAAAGAGAAAGAGAGAACGAGCACGAGGGGGGAGGGTAGCCGCAAAAAGTAGGACACAGGAATACACCGGGCGCAAAATGGGGAAAAAAATCATCTCTTTTGCGAGAGTGAGCATGGAGGCAGCGGCAGCGGAGGAAGCGGTGGGGCATCTGGGTTGTGTGGCGCAGACACTTGTAAATGTGAATACTGTTGTGTACAGGGCGGGTTAGGATGTGCGTGTGGAGGATGGGAGAGGGGGACAGGGAGGAGTGTAAATTGGTATTTAACTTCACAAAAGGAGGATTCTGGCTGAGTCAGAGCATTTTTCCTCCCACTCCTGCCCATCACAACTATCACCCAGAAGCAAGAGGGAGAACGCACAGAGAGGAAAGAGGGGGAGGGGGGTGAGGGAGGGAGAGATTAGAGACAGCAGCTATTACAGCAGCAGAGCGACCACGGCTAACACATTGTTTCAGCACTCCTTCACCTTTTTCCCTCAGCAGAGATCGTCACCTGAGAGAAAGCTTGAAGGTATTATTACTGCCATTAAATGACTGTTTTCATAAACAGCGGGAGGGCTCGGATAAGCTGCAGCGCACCGACTGTGTCGAGTTTCAACTTCGTCGACAAATGTCTCAAATTATACTCACTTAGAATCAAAGGATATTAACAACACGTTAAGACCGGTGGATTCACCTCTACGCTACACTGCAGGCCACTTTAATACATTTAATAATATTTCATCAACCGACATCCATAAACATTTATCTGAACATTTTTCTATGTGTATCTGCAAATTCCCCAATCTCATCCTGCGTCTCCTTTTTCACATTTTTGTGAATTATTCTGAGGATGAAAGTGTTACTCATCAAGACAAATTTATGCATCAGAGACTGGAATCATTTTCACACAATATGCTCGAGCTCACAGGTGTTTCATTTGATCAGCGATGCGATGTCTCCGATACAATAAAAAAACTGTTGGCATTTTGGTTTTATTGCTTTTTGTCTCCCTCCATCTTTTCTTGATTAAACCAGGCAGGAAGTGACGAGCACCTTGTCTCAGTGGTATCCTTTTCTTTTCTTTCCAAAGGAATCTGATGACATTTTCAGTTTAATTTGCTTTGGATTTCTGCTTTGAAGCCCTCTGGTATGTGACCGTCTCCACACCACCACTGAGGGATTTCACAAACCTCCTGATGCTGAGACAATATAGCAGGGACCCGTCGTCCCGCAATTTTAAATGGATTTGCTTAAAGGAACGGCTTTTCTGTTTGGCAGAACACAACAACACCTTGATGAAGCCAAACTAATCACGACATACTCCTTTTACAGGACTGAAATGTTATCTAAGTAACCAGCAGTAATGGTGTTCTTCCATATATAACGAAGGTTATCGGTGGAGAATACAAGCAACTGCCCAAACACACGTGACGTTAATGCAAATCAAGTCAAGCAAATGAAAATAAAAAATGTCCCGGAGCAGCAGGACTGTAGAGACTCGACTCCGCAGAAGCGCCGTCTTAAACACAGAAGTGCTCTCTCTCTGTTAGTTAATATCCCCAATTCACAACATCACAAGCACACCGGTGTCCCACAATTAGATTGGAGAATTGCCCAGGATGACAATACCACCACTCAGGAGAGTCACGGAGCCGTCGCTTCACTCGCTCCAGAACTCCTGAACTCCCCTCCCTCTCTGTAGACAGCCGACTGGTCCGCTAATTATCCCAATTCACCACAGCTGTGGCGTTTGCATCCTGCAGTTCAGCAGACTCAGAGGGAGGCAACAGGAAAGAGTGCAGGTGACAAGCAGGTACCGAGATGAAAGATTGTGCTAAGATGAAACATCATCCTGCTGTCTCCCTCACTAAGTAATTGGCAAAAACAAGAAAATTGGAGCTAATAACACATAGCGCTCTGTTGAGCCACCCTAAATCACCGCAGGGGAAATTCCTTCACCATGACAGCCCAACAAAGAGCCCTCCTCAAGATATATGAGCCCAAATGTGATACCAGAAGGAAGGATGGAGGAACAACTATGGCAACTGAATGACTGTGGCATAAAACAGCTTCCTGAGGACTCCATCCTCAGGCCTCATTCTGATGTGATTCTTCACCTTCCATTATTTTGTTGCAGCAGAGCTGCATCTATTCTAGTTGTGTGTGAGAGTGTGTAGGAGTGTTGTTAAGGATTAAATTATGGTCTTGGTCCCTGTTCGCAGCACCAAAGGCCTAAAGATAGAACAGCGTTGCACTCTGCCATGCTATAAGGGAATCCTTTGGCTTGTCAGAGAGTGACTGTGCTTAGCATGAGTGTGTTTATATATACACAGCGCGCATGGGCGTTTGTGTGTTTGTTTCGTTGACTGTTTGCTTCGCCGGGTCACTTCCTCTCAACCACAATGCCTCCAGATTCGCCCCATCAAAGAATCATCTGCAAACTGTGGAGCTCCGTAACCGAGAGAGGGCCGCTGATGTGTCCCAGGGCTTTCTCCACTCAAACTGAATCACACAGGCGGACGCACACAGACAACAGAGCTGCACGCCATGGCTTTTGGAAGGTCACTCTAAGAATAGCTTTCAATACATAGAAAAAGATCCAGTGGAGAGCACACACTGAAATGCGCATGCAAGCAAATGGACACACAGGAACATGTAATAATTCATGGACACGGAAGCAGACCAGAGCACTCTGAACACTGTCGAACACACAGATACGTTCCGCTGGCAGATGCACGTAGCGTACATTTGTGCTCAGCTAAAAGCAAATTAACCACCTCATGTCCTGCTGAAACCATTCTGTAAATTCACTGCTGAGGAAAGTGAACTGGTTGAAAAACAAGAAAAGAAGACAGCAAATGGCATCGACCCTTTACACAGGGAATGAAAAGCTTCTTGCCCATCTGAGCGCTGCTTTTTTAGGCTCATTTATTCCACTAATGTGCTGTGAAGATGGTTAATGCTGCAGAGAGACCCTGTCATAGTATTTAACTGTTAATGTGAGTGCAGCGCCCTGGCTTTGGACCAAAAGACTAATCACCATTTTCTTGATAAAACATTCATTTTGGTTTTTGTCTTCTTTCCCTGCCTCGCTGTCTGTCAGACCTGTGCATCTATAATGTATCAGTGCAACCACACAACTGTTGCTGAATGCAAACTGGGGAACTAATAACAGGTGCAGTATTGTCCAGCTCTGAGAGAGTATGCAATGTATTACTTATGCATTATCTAAAATTCAGAGACAAAGCAAGAAAACACAAGTAACCTTCCAAAGAACGAGTTATAATAATAGGAACCCTCAGTGAGTCTGGCAGAGACCTCGTCCTGAATTTAAATCATGCCACTTACTGTTGGTCTGTCTGGTGATGACAGTGAAACTATGGAACACAAACACTCAAATATTATGATTGAAATGCTACTGAAAAACCATAACGGAGATCTCACACTGATGTGATGCTGCTGGAGAAACTAGCACTGATGTTAGCTAGCTGGAGAGGCTAACTCTGACATTAGCCTGTTAGCTTACATTTCACAGACCATGTATTAACCGTCACGATTAATGCATCTGACTCACTGAAGCTAAAATATCACACCTGTCTTTTCTAGTTCGACCTAACAAGCCAGTGAGTGAGTGAGCATGTTTTCATGGATGCAGGCCGCCGACAGTGCGTCCTCACACACATCAGTCGATCGAAGACTGATGTTTACAGTTCAGGTGAGGGTGTCTTGGCATAAGACACGAGCTCTGACATGTGATGCACGGCCATGAGTTTAGGAATTGCTTTTTCGTGCTTTCTCTTTGCACACTCTCTCTTCCTTTCCCGCCTGTCCTTGTCTGCACTATGACGTTCCTCCCTGAACTCCAGCCTGGCAGATGGGTCAGAACACAGCTCCCAGCATCGAGCTTAACCCAGTCATCAACTTTGAGGTTAACTTAACAGCACTGCTAACTGAGTACACCGTGCCTCAGCTGTGCTGCATCTAAATCCGCTCTTTCTCTTCATCCTCTCTCTTTTCTGTCCACTATTGTCCTTTCAAGGGTCCTTGCTTGTCAAAAGCAGCAGTGGATGTGTTTTCTATTCTGTTTTTTCAGGCTGAGATTGTGTGCGTGCATGCAAATGTGTGTGTCTTTGTTTGTAAATGCAGGTATAAGCTTCCAGGCAGCACAGGCGGCCCTGATGTGAAGTGACATGTTAAGAGACCAAGCCTTTGGACACTGGCTGAGCGATGGAAGAGAAGCCGCATAAAAACAGACATCGCTTTTATAAAAAGCTACAACGCAACTGCACCAGAGCAGCAGATGGCACGTCACCGCCCGCCCCCTTTAATTACAATATCACTCAATTGTTTTTAATCAAGCATCACTTTGTACCATCGTGTGTTTTAAAAAAAGATACTCCGAGAATGTGAGCAGCGGTAATGCGGTTGTAGAATCGCACTGTGACAAGTTGAGCCTGGGAGAGGTTGGCTTGTCTCGTAGGATGAGAGAGAATCTCTTCCTCTGACTGTTTGCTACAGTCATCATTGTCTGGATCAGGCCCGTTCACCTGCCTGCCTGTCTGCTCAGGTTACCATTAAACATCCTCTGTTGCCTCACCTGACCCCGTCTCAGCTCAGTGTAACTGATGGTGATGCAGCGGAGCGCCTGAACAGCGAGTGTAGGGTGGAAACTGATCAACGAGGAGCTTTAATATACTGCTGATTACAACCTGTACTGACAATGATGTTTTACAGACGTTACAACGAGCACTTTCTTCATCTTTCCTGTTCTCTCTGCCATGACTCATTACGTGTTTGATGTCAAGTTTTGCAACGGTCAGCTGTCAGACAACATAATAAAAGGATGGATTAGTTGGGACGTAAACAATTTCTAATAGATTGGACAATTTGGTTCTCAACTAGGACGGATTCTCAATACACTGACTGCAATGCTGCACAAATGTTTGTTTTTTTCAGCATAGAGAATTTGTAGTTAACATGTCGTCTGATAGCAGAACAGTTCCCTCTGCTCAGTACTACAGTGCACATATCTCTGCTCCTTTAGAAACTGCAGCGACGACACATCAGCTGTTCTCAAGCTTCAGCCTCACTCAACGTATAGAGACACAACAACAACAACAACAACAACAACAACCAATTCATATAACGTGACCTCAGTGAGGAAAGGAAGCGAGCATAAAATAAAAAGCCAAATTAATGACATTTTGTAATTTAATTTACAGCAGTAAATTAAATGCGAGTGTCTAGCATTTAGGCTGAAACCTGGAACCTGAATTCTTCCATGAAAAAAGTGGATTTATGCTCTTAAAATGCACAAATGTAACCAGTAATGACGCAGCATAATGAGGAATATTTCGAGCACACCTTTCGGCACCATACCTGCAGCACGGCGAGCACACGAGTAGGCTGCGTGATTATAAGACCCTAACTGAATGCTTTTTGAGACAGATGTTGTGCTCATGAATCTTGAGGCAGGTCAGAAACCCAAACTGACTGCAGAATGAGACAAGAGGTCTCTCAGCCACAGTCGAGGTTCTCTGCTCTGACAAGCGAGCAGATGGCCGTTTGTGGAAATAACAAACCAGATCAGAGAGAGCGAGCGAGTCAGAGGACGCTGCACATTCTCCACTACAGCTCGTCCTCCCACACAGATCGCCTTTTCATGTTGTCACTGGAAAAATGTTTTGATTAAAACAGAACGAAAATTCACATGCAAGTTTTCAGATGTTGTTTTTATCATCTGGCAGCAGTCGGCAGGTGGAGCAGTACCATTCCCTCGACCTCCCTGTGTCTGCATGTGTGAGTGTGACCTCTGAGTGACCTCTGAGTGACCTCTGTGTGACCTCTGTGTGACCTCTGGTGAGTTGCAGAACATCGGGGTGAATTCGGTAACCTCAGAGAACAACTCAGCTGTTATCTGCATCGTTCAGTGAGAGCAGAGTTTGTTGACTGCCACTGAAACCTGAGCAGAAATATCATTCTGCGTATCTGATGTTTTTATTTTACTGTAAATATTCAAACTGATGAACTTTATCACAGAGGCCAACATGTTGTTTTTAATGCCTGTTACTTCATCATAATTGTATCATGACCTGACATTTTCAAACTGGGTTTTCTGTGTTTCTGATGACTCATGGTGCTTTGTCAGTGTTGTTTGTCACCATGATAAAACACTGGGTTACCTAACAGGGATAGCAGCTATTACACCCTCAGCAAACACTCCAAACACAACTGAACTGTTCATCTTAGGAGAGCACTGCTCATTTTGTCCCACTGCTACCAGCTGGCAGCAAATCCACATCTAGAGTCAGCAACAGGAAACTCATTCACACGTTCAATAAAACATTAAAAACTGTATTTTTCTCTTTACATTTGACTGTAGCTACAGTGTATGCTTCTCACAAGACAGTCTGGGCTTTGATTGTGAAAGGGAGGCAGTATACTAAATGACAAGGCATGCTAGGCTGCAAATAATAGGAAGAACGATGACCCTACTTCCAAACGTCTGAAACAATAACTCTACTTTCTGGAGCATCCCAGCCAACGATATATTGTAATCCGGTGGAGTGCAGCCAAAAAACATACATTCCCACTGATCAATACACACATAACAGAGAGAGTAGGATGAATTGATTATCTCATAAAAAAGAAGATGGAGTTGAAGCTAAAACAGCCGTCTGTATGCGTGTTAATGTGGAATCATCATTTCGATCATTAAAGTTTTGGCAAAATAAACACTGAAGTGGCTGTATTTCTTTCCAAGCAATGAAACAGAAGAGTTTATGAGGGGATCTGTTACTTGTACATATACAACAGAGCTGTAAATGTAATCAGTGGTTTGCACTGGATGATGCAGCTGATCTAATGAGTATGAACTTTCCTCTGGCCAGAGTTCCTCTCTGCGGCAGGCTTCCTCTGGTTCACACCACAGACCGGCGTAAAGAATACAAACACTTCCTCCTCGCAGAACATTACATACATTACTTACCAACATCTCATGAATATCAACATAAACAAACATAAGCATATGGAAGCAAACACACTTCTGACCCTTCTCTCAAAACATCAACACTGCTCGGGGAAAGCAGCTGTTTTTCCTCAAGCCAACATTTGTATTCCTGCATCATTCTGAATGGAATCCAGCCAGCGCGTCATAGAAAACACTGTGTGAGTGATGCACAGTTCTCTCTCTGTGTTAGTTTATAGCCACTGCATTCTTTAAAGTCATCCACCCTCGTTACAGCACGCTATGAAGGACAGTCCGCTCAGGTATTAAATGATAAACTCTAATGGTATTTTACAAATACAGGGCATGTAACAAATCCTCAGCGTGGATTATATTCTCACAATGATTTTATCCAAACAATGGAAAACAAATTGGAGCAGAATATAAGAGAGACATGTAATAGATTATAATAATGCTCTCAAATAAAACTGCTAGTTCAGTTTTTAGTGTTTGTTTTAACAATTTGAGGTTTAGAGAGTCAGTCAGGAGATCCTGCACTGAGATAATCAGACACATTGATGTGAGTATTTCAGGACCATCCATTTTTATACTTTTACATCCCTCTGAGAGAACAAGACCGTCTCCCATCAATTAACTTCCCCTCCCGTCTGCCGTCAGTCACACTTTCATTGCAGAAAGAGAAACAGGCTCCTGTAAACACTAGCTGTGATGCAGCCTCTCCTGTCTGATAAAGTCTTACATATGCTGTTGATTTGTACAATCTTGTAGGAGCACCTGGTTGCTCGGATGTTGTTTGGTGAACGTTGGTTTGATCGGCTACATCATTATTAACAAGACTGCTTCACAGACTGCTCACCTGCTGTCACGACAACAGAATTACAGGTGAAAAAAGTCAGACATGTTAAGTGAAATGTTTCACTTTCACTTACACAGGCTTCCTTTGGAAACATACTGCATACAGTCATCATCATTTGAACCATAAGGTCCAGAACATAATTGAAGGCTACAAAGACTCTCCTGTCAGTCGTGTGTGGGAAAAACAGGACGCGCCATATAAAAAACTTTGTGTGCATGAATGAGTGGGATGCTGTCTTTGTACAATTCATCCACGGCTCCTCCAAATGTGTCATCCCACTCTGCCAGGGAAAAATGTTCTATTGAAAATCTGTCTTCCCATCCCACAGGGGAAGTGATATAAACAGGAGGTAATGCTGAAGAATTTCACTCGTGGCCCTGGGAGCTGAAAGTGGTTAAAAACACGATGGGTCAGGTTCCTGTTTCACTACAGGTTCATGTTGTGCCCACTAACAGATCAGTCTGCACATCAGGAGCGACTCTTCGCAGATCAGACTGAGAAGATGAGCGAGACGGTTACTTTTAGAACATTTCGAGAGTCACTGGCATGCATGGCTCTGCTTGATAATAGTAATAACGCCTCTCAAAATATTTAACTCCATCATATCATCGCATTAGAGAGATGCTGCCTGCACGCTGCTGCCTCCATCAGCTGAAATGCATCACGGCCAACATGAATGTCGTGTCGCGCGGCACCCACTGAATTCCGTTGCAGGCGTGACATGTTGCAGACATCACTTCTGACACACACGCGACCGTCCAACGACACGAACAGGATGTCACGGAGAAAGAACATGTGTATCCAGTCAGCCTGTACTGAACACGTAAGAGAGAAGAGGTTTGCTAGCAAAGAGAATAGATTGTGTTCTTACCAGAAACAGTCCTGACAATCTCAGAGGTGTTCCTCAGACCCACAAAGGAGAACTGGTAGAGCCTCCAGGAGCGAATGTCCCCAACCTCAACTGAGCTCCTCTTCCACTTGTACACAATCTCCTCCTTGGGGTAGCCATCTGAAGAGGACAGAGTTAAAATGAGCTTTGTCAAAACACGAGAGGAGAGGAGAGGAGAGGAGAGGAGAGGAGAGGAGAGGAGAGGAGAGGAGAGGAGAGAGGAGAAAGGAGAGGAGAGGAGAGGAGAGGAGAGAGGAGAGAGGAGAGGAGAGGAGAGGAGAGGAGAGGAGAGGAGAGGAGAGGAGAGAGGAGAAAGGAGAGGAGAGGAGAGGAGAGAGGAGAGAGGAGAGAGGAGAGGAGACAAGAGTAGAGGAGAGGAGAGAGGAGAGAGAGGAGGAGAGGAGAGGAGACGAGAGGAGAGGAGAGGAGAGGAGAGGAGAGGAGAGGAGAGGAGAGGAGAGGAGAGGAGAGGAGAGGAGGAGAGAGGAGGAGAGAGGACAGGAGAGGAGAGGAGAGGATGTTTTTCAAAGACTGACATTCATCCCTGTAAAGAAATATCTTCAGACATGACTCCTTCTATGAGCTCCCTGCTATATAAAGCAATGTGTTGCTACACCGTTCAATATAAAAGCAAACCACAGAACACAGTCTGTTTTATTTCTCACTGATCCATACCCACTAAGTCAGCTAGCTTGCACATAGACTGTTTCATGATACAACCATTATATAACAGACTCCTGCACAACATGTTGACAAGACATCCAGTCCATCTGTGGAGAGAAAACTTCTTCTTCTGAAGCACTGAGCCGACTGAACAGCAAATGTTACAAATTGATCCACGGGTGCTATCAGTTGGATTCCAGTAATGTGATTACCTCAGGAGAACTTGTAACTCGTCTGATACTGATTCACTCAGACGAGCGAATGCATTTTTATAATCAAATCATGGTTGTTAGTATTGAATTTATGTGTAGTGTTCAAACTGAAAAGAAAAGAAATATAAAGTCCAGTTGACCGTCTTCTAAACTAACATCAACCCCAGTCATTCTTTATATCTGGTGACAGACGAGTGTTAATATCTAAATTCTGATTCTCTTGGTTTCAGTCGAGTGCTGTTTTCAGTCGGATGAGCTCTGTGCAGCCGACGAGGGAGCGGCTTGAATAATGCACATGAAGCTTCCTCAGTGCAAACCTTAAATGGCTTTATAACTAAAGTGCTCTCAGACAGTCGGTAATGCCAGACCCTCGGAGGAGTGAGGGATGGAGGGATCGGCCCGTTTGCCACATTACAGTCAGAGAGGCAGGCAGTCTGCTCCTTCACTGGCAATGCTTCCAGGACAGATGATTGATTCAGTGTCCTTTTGGGAAGCGAGAACAACAGTGCTCCTAGAGCTCAACGCCATGAATTAACTTTGGAACAAGCTGTGCTGTTGTTGTCGAAATTCAAATATTAAAACGAACACGCAGTTTTGAACAAACTGAAATAACGCAGTGCGTCGTCGTCCTCCACCTCAGTGCGGCGGGATCTGATCCCGTCTGGCTGCAGTCGAAACCAACCGCAAAGCAGGTTATCTGCAAATCTCTGTTGCTTTGTGGCACGTGTGGAGAAAACACACCGCGTGATAAACTGCTGCATGCACCACTCCGCCTGCTGCCTCTGAGATTGAGCTCATGTACTGTACATCAAGCGGTTCTCAAAGTTCTGAAAACATCCATGCTTTCATCAAATTTAAATGAATGCTTCTGTTCCATTTTTAGGCGCCGCTGCACCCCCCTCCCTGGTTTCTCTTTCTTGTTGCTCTGGAGCTATTTAGGAAGCGTTCTCTCGAGAGAATATCCCATGGTGCATCTCTCTTTAGATCCATAGCGGCCTCATTAGCATAACTTACCCCCCATCTGCTCCTCACACGGGGGGAGGAGAGAGGCTGTGACTCATTTGGACTCATGTCACTTTTTGAAATGTCTTTTCGAGCAGTATTGACAAAGTCCAGGGAAATCAATCAGTGCTGTGCTCTGGTCGAGCTGCCAGTGAGACATCTATTATTAAATCTCTTTACTGAAATGCCAGTGCATACTGTGAATGAATGAATGGTTTATAAATGTTTTTGTTCACATCCCTCATTTTGCAACAAATAAATACCTATTGTTTCATCTAATACACAGACTTTAAAGGCATTTTAGCGAGCAAAGAGAGCCCAATATCCTGATGAACCTGCACATGCATACATACCAACAGCTGCAGAGATATGACGCTAGTAGTTAATGTTTCTGGATGCTTTTAGGCCTGGGGACACCTCCAGCCGTATTTTTGGTTATCAAAACGGGATATGTTCAACAGGAGATCGGCCCGTCTCCAGCTGTATTTGTGGCAAACATAGCAGGTATTTTAAGCCAAATAATGAGGTTTTCTGAACCAAAACCAAGTGGCCTTTGTGCCCAAACCTGACCAGAGCAAGTTGTAACATCAAGGAACGTACGTATCTTTGGTTTTGCAGAAACGTACTTCGCCAACACTTATTCTGGTGATTGTGTTTGTTTTTCAGGAGATTACAGCAGCTTGAATCCTCCTCCATTTGGCCTGTTGCATGAATATTCCTCAAATGATGTCTTTGTTAGGCTAATATGTGCTGCCTCATGGCCACTGTGTGTGTGTGTGTGTGTGTGTTTTAGATGAAACAGGAAGAGAGGGCGGGGTGAAACAGTTGGTTATCAGCATATGGCCAAACTTACAGCTTGAAAACTCCAGGGGACACGAGTGCTCATCCATTGGGAAGTTGTTCAGTTTAAGCTGGCATTCGGCATCGATGGTCAACCTGCAGGGACACAAAAAAACAAATTTGGATCCACTGACTCAGTTTCTACAGTAAAAAAATTGTATTGTAAAATGTACATGTGTAAGTATAGATTTGAAATGGCATACCAGTCTATTACAGCCTACAGTCTGAGTGTGTTGTTGAAGTCAGAATTAAACCCCTAACCTTATCTGTATTAACACAAGGAAATATTAATTAAAATTTCACTGAACTAAACTGATGTTTTTCAGAGCAACACCCGTCTCTCCTGTTCACACTCGAGGAAGTTTGAAAGCAAAGTCATTAAACTTCCCCTTAATGAGAGAACGACCTTAAATGACTTTACCCATCCATGCACTCGCTATTGTCATGTATCATTGTCCTCCCAGTCACTGCGGTCATCCTAATTAACCACTGGTTAAATTCAGAGTTCCTTAACAAATTAATGAAGTGGAGGGGGTAGTGTTCTGCACAGCGGAACATCCATCACGGCTTGATTGAGTCCAGAAGAGTTCACTTTTTCTCTTATTATCACTGATGATATATTGTGGTGTCAGAATAAGCGTCTGCTGTATTTATGATGGCATGCAAAACACGATAATAAGCGTAATTAATATTTCCTCTTAATCGATCCTCCTGTTTTACACATGTTGTGTAAGTTCACATGCAGCCATGTTCTTACTGAGTCGTGACGGGCGGGCTGGGAGGAAAATATTCTCTCTTACTGCCAAACCATCAGAGCTACTGTATTATTACATAAATATAATGGGCCATTAGACAATACAGCAATATTCATAATTAGTATGATATCTATATCATTCTCAATTTCAAAGAATCTTCAGCGTTTCAGAAGATCAAATTCACTAACAGAACTACAGGAGTAAAGTAAAAGTGCCTCTCCTGCTGCAGGAAAGCTGAGAGCGTCAGTTGAGGCGACATCGTCCCCGTGTGTCCTCGTCACTAAACACTTCCTGTCTCATGCAGCACCACAGAGCTCCTGCACGCTAATTAATGTCAAATTTAAAATGCTGAAATTCAAAAGTGCCCAGGGCCTGTTCAGGATAATCAGTGCCATGAATCATTTATGCAGAGAGGCTGTAAATTGTTGGGTGCTTGGAGTACACTCTGCTTGAGGTGGATTCCAAGAAGAGCGGGAAGCACCTCAGTGTCAACAAAGTGATAATAATAATAACCACGCTGCACATACGTTCACCTTAAACGAGATGAGGGCAGTTAATATGAATTATCACTTTAATGTGTTGTTCTCTGCTTTATTCAGTGGAGACTGCTCAAACTAATATGAAATATTTTGTTCCCACTGAATCTTTTCATGTTTGTCTAGACACACGAACAGAAAACAGGGGGATGAACGGCAAAATAATTACTTACAACTGAATGAGTGAAAACCAAATCACTTCTATCTCAGGTATCCCTGGTGTTTTACCTGAGGGTGTAGAGTATTCGGCCATCGTTCCAGATTCGAAGCATGCGATTGGGCGTGGTGATCCAGTGGGCGTCGGCCTTCTTCGAGTTGCGGAAGAACGTGTCCGGGATCCAGATCTTCCCGACCATGTTGCTGTTGAGGCGCAAAACCTTCATCGTGCTGTTGAATTTTAACCTTCTGTCGTACCAGGTCTGAGCGAAGAAGATATCAATGGTGTATTCCTGAAGACAGATAAAACATCGTCTCACCACAGTTGTTCTGCCAACTTCTGAAGCTGAACATGCTTTATGTAACACGCAGGATAAAAGTCTCTGTTTGTCAGGAAAACCCTGTAAACAGTATTGTTTGCAGCCGGCGCTGTCACCAATATGTAGCTTTTGACTGAGCGATATGATGAGATCAAATCCAAGAGCGGGCTGGAAAAGCACTCCTCTGTTTCTCCTGTCTGAGGGGAACTTTTCGACGCCAGTGGAAACTTATTACTGGAACACATTTACAGGCGTATTCCTCAGACAAGATGGTGCCTATTCAGGCCAAGGAGTCCTTTTGTCCCCACTAAAGAGCGTTGTTGAAAAAGACCATCTTGACGCCTTCAACCTGAAAATTAAATGTTCAACGGGGCAATTAATAATTTCCCTTGTTTGGCTCAAGTATTATCTAACCTCAAAACCTGCTGGCTTGGCAGCAATTTGTCCTGAGCCTGACAAAACTCTGCCTCCCATTCAGTCCCTGCGAGAGCCGAATTACAACATAAATATAAGGGATGAAAACATAGGCGACAGAGGCACTGGCAGAGTTGAAGAGCTGAGCGCAGAGGTGAGATGTGAGAGGGAGCTATCAGTCTTTATTTATTTTGTTATTTGGAATGGTTGAGCCCTGAGGTTCAGAGTGAAGTACAGCAGGAGAGAATAAAAAAAATCTGGGGATTTGTGTGCAAGAGGGCATAGAGGCATTAACTTCCTGACAAAGCTTAGCCCAACAATAAAGCCTAAATCCATGCCAAAGAGTCCTAAACGAGATTTGAAAAATAACATTTTCACCAGGCAACACTCCCATGCTTTCAGCATCATTTTCCCACAGAGGACAGGCAGTTCAAATCCAGTGATGAGAGAAAAATTGAGTGCCTTGGGATCTTCATCTGGGCCCTGCTGAGAGGGATCAACCTATATATACTCTGGGATCTTTTACAGAATCACACTTCTTTTAATACAAACAGCTGCATGCAGCAAACAGCTTAGCAAGACAACTCTTGTGGCTACAAAGCATCGATTCACAACTGTTTTCCTCTTCAAACCTTTCTGTTTGTGTTCCATCTCCTCGCACGAGTCACAACTTTCAAACATTCCTAAAGCATCATTAAAGATTCATGTTTGTGTTCATGCTTAGATGCTCTTCAGAAAATCTACAAACCTCACCACATTTGTCATGTTACAGTGTGAGCGCACTGGCCCAGCCAGCTTCATTACATATGGATGTGAAGCAGAAAGTCGACCTCTCCTGTCAGCAGAATGCCGCCACACACACACACACACACACACACACACACGCAGGCGGACTCCCTAATGTGAGCACAAACATTTTCTAACTGATCCCATCAACGTTTCTTCACTAACTTCACTGTGACTGTAGTTATGGAGAGTGGGTGTTTTAGCTAAGATTAAGTGAAATGGAACGCCACCGCCATGCAGAGCAGACGGCTCTGCAGAATGACAATAGGAGTGGGTTCTCAGCGGGAGCGAGCAGCACAAAACAATGACACATGAAACAACGCTGATGTGACGGGAGGCTTTTCTAATCCTTCTTTCTCTCTTACAACTGTTTTTGTTTTATTCTATTACTATTCCCCAGTTTTCATGCAACAACAGACGAGTTGGAGTTGGGTCTTTCTACCTGAGCTGGATTGCTGAAATTATTTATCATTTCCAACACTTTCATCTCCAAAATAGTTCCCTTAATTAAGAGGAACACACTGATGTGAATTTTGGAAGCTGACACTGTACAAATAACTAGTTCTCCCACTCAAATTGGCTGAAACTAAAGGCATCATTGTAAGAGTAGCTTAACAAATCCTACACAGGCAAAATAAACTTCTTACATGTTAAAGTAATAAAGTGGTAAAATGGACTCTATGTAACATCGTGCAGCAGTTTACACGTATCAATCACTTTTGTATTGGACATATGTGAGCGGATTGTAAAATGTCTGTTTCCTAAACGAGTCTGAGGATGAATTGTTTAAGTTGTTTTCTGCTGCTGGATTTTGGATTTCTTTGTGAAGGACCCGGGTCGGATTTTCTGCGACAGTCCAAACGATGTGACGTCTGAAGTGGCTCATCATGTTATCCAATATGGCCGCCGAGAGCAGGGGTGGTTTGTCAGGCTCCACTCCTCTCTCCTCTTTGCGTTTACAAAACCTTTTTCTTTTTGCATTTTTTGCCCTGCAAACCTCTAACTCTGAAGTTAAACTGTGGCTCAAGCAGCAGCAGAAATGTGAACATTAACTTCTTTCAAATCATTGTCCATACAGCACTCTATTTTATGTTTAATGCTAAATTTAACTTGTGTTTTAGTCTGAAATTTATAACTGCAGCTGTGTTTATTTTGACCTATTCACGGTATTATCCACTGCCTTTGTATAATTGCATTTATTGTATTCAGAATATTATATTCTATTCTAAAGCCTGACCAGGGACAAAGACTGCAAATTAGCTGAAACCCGACATCTTATGCATCACATTTTCCCATTTTCTGTGGCAGTGTTGTATGTATCGTCCCTGTTAAATAAACATTAAAAATAAAAAATAAAATAAATAAATAAATCTTGTAAACTGCATTTTCAATCCATTGCTCTAATATATAGAAATGACTTGATTAGTGTTTCAAGGAAAAAAGTTGGTGAACAAACATTTATGTAGTGCAACCAGAACCCAATCTGAAGGTGTCGCTCTCAACAACAGACAGAAATGATCAAAAGCTTAAGAAAAAAACTTGTCTGTGAACCAGAGCCGAGAAAAATCACAAATTGGTATATTTACTTGAACAAACGACAGAGTTGAACAGGTGACACATCAGACTGTAGCTGATGCAATTCTTGGCAACAACAGAGCGAGAACATCTCGGGATTTGCCAACGTGCACGCAGCCATTTGCAAATATGCTGCTGTGAGATCTGGCCTGTGATTCTAGCAACACAACTGGTTAATCAGGATTTCTGATTCAAAAGAGGCGTTTCATAAAATCAGGTGCGTTAGATGGAGTATATTTATCCACCGCGGTGCAAAGGCCAGTGCGCTCGTTACGCAGCTGATTGACACATGCGTGGTGTTGCCACACTACAAGGGCAGCGGGGCAGCATAGCGATTAGGTGGACCAGCCGATCCTTCATGACAGCAAGTATCTGCCCTGCTGAAGGGTGCTCGAGCAAGACCACTGAATCGCTGCCAGCTCCAGGACGGAGGCAGGCTGACCGACAGTCTGGGTACAAATATTCTCATTTAGTTATACATGCAGTTTCAGGCTGATCATCAACAACAATGATGACATACTGACACATTCTCCAGCGCTACTCACCATGTTGATGGCGTTGACCGGGCCGATGCTGTTGACAAACATGTCTGTGTGGATCACTGTCGGTTTGACTGAAAGAAGCAGAGGAAATTCTAGATAAGCACACAAAGTTTTCAACAAAACTGTCTGTATCAGAAAACTTAATCTCCTTGTTGTGGATGTGTGAATACAAAGCTGCTGGAAAATATCACTGCTCAGCTGGAATCCAGCGGTGCATCAAATTTTGTCAGATACACACCTGATAGATGTGTGTGTCGGGTGAAGTCATGCGAAAGGAAACGTTGAATTGTTGCACAATAAGTTCAGTGGAAATGCAATCGTGGATCTCTATCAGGCATCAAATTCACAGCATGAAACAACAGCATCTTTATAGTCGGAAAAGCAATCTCTAGTAAGAGTGGGAGTCCCTTAAATGAGACAAACAATACATTTTCAGATCCATTTAAACCAACAGAAAGTGATAATACAAAAAAAAACAGATGGGCAAAGCAAAGTCACAAACTTGTATCACAATAGATCCACCAGCAGAGAGGGGGAGGACAATCTGACAACCAGCACTTCAGAGAGAGTAAACCAGAGACCGTGATGCAGGAGAATCACTCCAGCAGCAACACGTCAACACTCAGCACTCATCACAACATTATCAGGACTCACGGATTGGACCGGACCGATCTTCACACTCTTGGGATGTAAAGCATGAGGGCGCAACCCCATAATAATGGATCGGACGACAGCCATCTTCAAACTCGCCTCACAAACTCACAAACATTAGCAGGCGATGCTGGCCGGTTATCATATAATACTGTACTTCACTCATTAGAACA
Source organism: Diplodus puntazzo (assembly GCA_963678695.2). Classification (NCBI taxonomy): domain Eukaryota; kingdom Metazoa; phylum Chordata; class Actinopteri; order Spariformes; family Sparidae; genus Diplodus; species Diplodus puntazzo. Next base: position 927,471 of record OZ023167.1, on the reverse strand, counting down.
AATGTAAAAACAAATCTTGAGATAAGACTGTTTTCCTCATTTCAGGGATGTTCATTAATCAATTATTGATGTAGAGATGCTCTCTGCTGTTTGTGAGTTTGTGTTTGTTTGTTTAATTGGCTGTTGCAGCCTGTGGCTCCAGTATTAAGATGTTGCAGATTTCATATGGTAATTCCGAAAAAGTGAACTGTCTCTTTACATCTGTAGTGAATCATCAGGTTTATCTTCAGACAGAGTCAGAGAACACACACTTTGTCTGTATTCATGGTCAAACTCCTGACACATTTACTAGAACACCTTTGTGCCCTCTGCAACATCCCATCCATCCTGTTTTCTGTCAATCTAAGCTTCAGGCTCAGAAGCTCCTCATTAATATATTGACTTGATGATATTTGAGGGAAGATCATAAATCTTAACCAAAGACAACATAAAATTAAAGCTGCAGTTACTGGAAACTATTACATTGCAAAGTTTTTGGTTTTTTTAATTGAGGATAATTCCGGTTGGGTAAACTGGTGCATGTGCACCTTCACCTACATCTGTCCACCACCATGCATCACACCTCTCGGTGGTGGAAGCCTGCCTACACTGGTTTAGCGAGACGGACAGATGGATGTCAGACGAAGTATGACTGAGGAAACTGGACAGCTTGGTGTCAAATGGACGCCGAGGCTCTGTCAGATCCTCCACGTCAGCCTGGATCAGCTTCTACACTTTACCATCTAACGCGTATGTTTATGGATGAGTGGACGTTTTATGTCTGAGAGGAAGGACTCAAACGGCCTCCAGGCTTGATGTGGGAACTAAAGAGTGTGAGAGATAAACAGAGGGAGTGAGTGCAGGTTTGCATCCATTTCCCGTGTCACTCGCAGGCAAACATGGGTTTGCATTGCAGCCCTCCGTGCACACATGAATATGCATGAACAAACCGTAGCAGACAAACACAGTAAATGCTCTCACTGGTTTATACATTATCTCCCGTAGTTCTCAACAATTAAAGCTCATCTTGATAACATTTTTATGTATTTTAAATAATAAATGTGGAGAGCTTGTAGAAAAGTGCAGAATAAAATTAAAATGAGTAATTTTACAACGTCTGTCAGGTTTGTTTACCTCTTTGTAAGAATTCTGACGGCTGGTTTCAGCTTCCAACAAGGTTGATGAGCTAATAATATTATAATAATGAACTAATAATCAACTTTTAATAGTTAACTAACATCAGTGATGGTAGCGACGTTGGCTGGCTAGCTTTAGCAATGCTAGCTACACCAAACTGGCAACAGCAGCGGGGTGGTGACATGAATGTGATGGTAGGGGGAGATGGATCACCACATTTAGTGGCTGAATGTTATCAATAACACCTTTAAGTGTTGCTGTTGGCCAGACATATCTGTGACGAACTGCAACTATAATTACATTGGCATGACTGCAAAATTGAACGCTGTAAATGTGCCGCACAAAATACGTATCCCTGGACTGGATGTTAAGTCAAGTCACACATAAAGTTACAGGCACGGCATAAATAGAATTTTAATAAATAAATACAAATGTGTCTTACTTCATACAGCCAACTGGAAAGTGAATGTCTTTCATAATTGCACAAACAGGCGCCAGGAAAATATTATTCCAAGATGCCAGTGAACATAAAGTGGCTGTGCCGAGATTTTTTACCTCGTGTCTGAGACAACATGATACATGCCAGAACACCCACTGCAGGCATCCTGATAAAAGGCTGGTGGAATTCTCTGCATCACCAGAAAATATCAAGAATTTAAATCTGTTATAACATTCAGTAAACTCACTGCGCTGTAACTTCATGCCCCTGACAATGCTCTCCATTTTTGTGAATGCTATGGAACGAGCTCTTAATCTTCTAGCAGGCGATGACCTTGATCAATGCCGTGGATGTATTATAGATTAAGAAATAAGGATTTTAAAATGATCTCTCCCACTTCATGCTCTCTCTCTCTCTCTTTCTGTCTCTGTCCTATTTGTTTCAGTGTTCATACGTTGCTGTACACTCCGGGGGCATTAAAATTAAATGAGCACCACAATGGACTTCAAAGAAATGCAGTGGCACAATCAGTGATGAATCTAAATCCACAGCATTTCAGCGCTGTGAGGAGTGCAGGAGAAACTTCGCCTCGCCATGGCGTGGTTGCTTGGTTGATTGGCTGGTGGATCAGATGACAGTATAGCCAGCTAATTATAACCCCTCTGTAGCTGTGTAACTTGGCAGCAGCTGGAAGACCAGCACTGAGAGAGCAAGATCATAGCGCGTTTGAAGATGATGGTTAAGACGGTGGCAGCCTGCCGCCCGGCTCCGCAGCCGCTCTCTGGGTTGAAGTCGCACCTCAAAGCAGATCTGAACCGCTCTTCAGTTTATAGCACAAGAACACTTCTCAAGTCTTAAGAATACAGATGATGCCCTTCATGGACTGTGTCACATTATATTCTGCATTGTTCATATTGTACAGTATATGGGGGAAAACATGAAAGTAGCTGAATTTAATGGGTCTAAAATAAATATTCACTGCTTTCATCTTGTGCCATCATTTCAGTCAATTCATTATTTGTGCTTTAAAGCTGCGTTCAGTCTTTTCCCAGCAGTGGCACCCAAAGCTTGCTGGGTATTTTTACACCTCAAACAACTGGCCATGTTTGCGGATGGGAAGCCAGTGAGGGATTTTACCCTTTGTGCTGCACTAGGGATGCCTAATGGTCGGCCAGAACACCTGCAAGAAAGGAGGATAATAAAATATTCTGGGTGGCAGGTGTGAAGAAGCAGCTGGCGAGGTAGCACGTACAGTATCAGTGTCCCCATGGTTTGCTGCTTTGGGTAAGTGGGTGGGCCATTAAGGAGCAGGGCTGCTGATAGCTGTATCACTGCAGTCTCACCTTTCTACACAGCACTGTGGTGGTGCAGCAGGAAGGTCTGGCTGCACCAATTCTCATTCTGATATAGGGGAATAAAAAATGCCCTGCCTTGTTTGCATGTCTTTAAACCAATCGCAATCTTTTTGGGTTACCCAGGATGCAGCGCTGGTGTTGGGGGAAGCTTTGTTTACACGCAGTCCCCTGAAAAGAAGCGGCGACAGCTGTCAGCTGGTTTGTTTTAAAGCTGTTAGTGAACAGGCTAGTGTTGGAGTAACCTGCCAGTTTTAGCATGCAGGTTGCTGATTTGGAGGTTGTTGTTGTGTTATGTAGCGATGGAGGTTTTGAAACAGTCAGAGGGAGGAAGGAGGCACTGAATGACATCCTTCATACCAGCAGTCTTCATCCAGTACGACAGACTATCACAGAAACACAGATTAACCTGAACTGCAGATGTCTGGAGCTGATATCTGTTTTACACACATTACAAAATACAACTTGTAAGTGCACGCTTTTATTGCACTCACAAGTTGTCATCAACTGGAGTTAAAGTTGTCTTTAGCTCAATAGTCTCTCCTCGGCTCATTTCCATTTACAGCAGGACACGGCGAGCTAGCTATGCTAGTGAGTCTGCGTCACACTGGGGCCAGGGTAGATTCTAAATCTTACATCAGAATCTACACCAGCAGTGACTTTTGCACTGGTAATGACAGCAACAATACAGTACGGAGGATTAGTGGAAGGAGAAGGAAGCGGAAATAAACCCGAAAATTTCTAAATATATTTTCAAAATAAAGGTCTCTGAACATCAAGAATTCACAACATAATATTGACTTATGTTGGGAAAAAATGCAACAAAAGATTTATTAAGCAAGTTTAAATGTTGGTGGCTTCAAGCAGAACAGATACCTGATTGAAAACCTATTATTTAATCCCCAGAAACCTTATAACAGTCTTTCAACCACCTGCTTTGTCAGAGGATCAGATAAGAGGTCAATGTTCCTCTGAGGAGCACTTTGATGCAGCTGTTGGGGTTCAGGTCGCCTGTTGCTCTGTATGTGAGTGTAAATATAAGTCAGCTGTAACTGTCTGACACGGACTGCTACCTGGGCTGAGGCTCGCCATACAGCGGGTGGAGAATCATTTCACTGCTGGCATACAGAGTGGTAAATCTTTATTATTCTATAAGTGTATGTGACGGATTGTGACTTAAACCAGTTTTCCCAGGAATGCTGACCCATGAATCAGGTATTCAAGGGTACTGATGATCTCCCTCCTCAGCTCTTACGGACGGACGTGAGGGGCTTCAGGATGAATGTGCACCTGTGGAGACGAGGGAGACCTGCCCAGCTGTCTGTCAGAGTGAAGGAGGAAGCTACTCGTCTGCTTCTCACATAGATAAGACAATGCGTGCAGGACCGTGACGGACTGCTGTCTCAACCAGAACACATGCATGACATAAACACAGGTACACATATTTCATAGTCGGTCTGCCAACACACAAACAGACGTGTACAGTGGACACAGGCATCACGCAGAGAGGCTCTGCTTACTGCTCGGCCCGGTTTAATAACGAACTGTACGCTGAGCATATTAAATTCTGTCTGTGTTCAATTTCTACAGCCTGAATGCAGTGAATATGAACAGGCTATCCAGCTACAACTGGCCTACCATTTTCATTTCATGCCATTAAAAAGTCATTATTTCTTATCGTCTTACAATTTGCAGCGGAGATATTCAAATATGTTTCAGGTGGCATGACGAACATTATTACCAGCTGCCACCACAGAGAGGCAAGTCAGAAGTAGAACTCTAGTCCTGAGCTGAAGTCTTAAACTCTCTACTTTTGAATCTTTAACAATTCATGCACCCACCACCAGACTTAATGCTGTTCAACAATCTTAAAAAGAGTAACGGAACAGAAACGGTCCCTCCTTATGTTATTCCTGTATTTCTGTTTGGTCGGGTTTTAATAGAACTGTATCAAATCCAGACAACAGCCAGCTTCATTTGTGTTGTTTTGTTGAGTAACAACATTACTGTTAAGCAGCTACAGGTGATATAATCTACCATTGGTGTCAGTCAGTGCTGGCTTAATATAAAAAGCCGTCCAAACGCACCTTTACCTTGAGTTTGTGCAATATGACCAGCCGCTCTTGACCTAATTTTACATTCTGGAAGAAAATGTATTTTTAATACATCATTTTTCATCGTTGGGGTTTGGGAAGTTATCGAGTGATACCAAGTCATCAGGCTGGAGTACAAGTGACGTAATGAGTCTTTTCCTGTGAGATCACGTTGAAAGCCAACAGATTCATGACTCAAACAGTGTGAGAAGCTCATGACTGCAGTGTAAGTGATTCTCACATCTTCCTCTTCGTGTTGAGGGAAATTCATGACCTCAACAAGACATGAGGAGTCATCCTGAACCCTCCTAAATCATCACAAAGGAGCGTTGTCATCGACCTAAACACAAGGCTGTTGTCTCATCTCCTTAGAAGCTGATATATTTCCTATTTCTAAATAAGTCTGCTATGCTATAAGTGTCACTAGATTTGCGTCATGCCGTTCCTCTAATTGCTGTCTTCAAAAAAGAGCGAAAAGAAGACGAGGAGAAGTATTCTCTTGATTTACTGTAAACATCTAGACGACCGGTTTGAGGATAATTGCTGTGTAGGAGATAAAAGATTGAATAAGGGTATTTATAGCCTTTCAGGCTCGTACAATCATGGATTATCTGTCAAGTGAAAAAATGTCTGATGCTAAAAGCTTGAGAGTCCCTAAAAGAAATGGTTGGGTGACATCACAGATGGTACGGCTGCTGCGGTACAAGCATGTGTATCAGTTAATGAGCCTGTATGCATCTGATGGCGGCTGCAGCCATGAACGTGGGTTGTCATTCTTTTGGATTCTGTGACTAAACGGATCATCCATGAAAAATCAGCGCCCACCTCCGATGTCAGGTCTGAGTTTGTTGTCGTATCCATCTAGAAGGCTGTTGAGGATGTGTGTGACGTCACTCTCGTACACTTTGGGAGTCAGCACCCACGTCTTGTTAGACACCTCATCGTCGTCATCGGTCTGGAAGGAGCTGCAGGGAGAGAAGAGGAAGAAAACGCATGCAATCAATTATTGCTTTCAAAGGGAGAGCAGGCAACGTCTTCAGTGGGATCTGCTTTTCTTTTTCTTTTAACAGAGAAATATGTGGAGATGAGGGACAGAAGGAGAGTGTTGTGAAGTACTCGATTCAAGGTCAGGAGAGGAGATTTTGATCCTCATCGTCACACAACTGAAGACACACTGAAGTAAAAGTGATTAATCTCCTCTTCCCATTTTGTGTCGACTATTTCTGGTGATACAAAGTTTTATCAAACCATATCTGGATAATCTTCACATCTGTTTTGGACTACAGAGTTCAAATTCTGTTGTCTCCTTTATACTCTATTTCATTTCAGGTTTACTTTAGGCTAGGCTTACTTACCACACTATCATTTCTACAAAACGAGTCACATCACGACTATATCACATGTTCATGAACTGAATTTCATATATGAAGGTTTCATAGTGGAGGTGGAGGAGATCGTGGTGGAGTCACAGACGAGAAGGCTGCCGAGCCAGTGACCACAGTTTGAGACTGCATGTCAACATATCTTTGGGGAGATCTTGGGACATCTCCGTCCATATTCGTGTCGAACCAAAGCAGTTCATTTTCTTATCATAACAATGTGTTGTTTATGCCTAAACCTCACCAGATAAGACACACAGCGCTGTCACAGGGTAAAGCTGAAAATCAAATCTGTCAATCAATCATATCCAATTAAATGTGAAGTTGCAACATAAAGAAAATGATAGTTCCAACATATCTGTGGACTGCAGACACGCATATTGCCAACATTTATTCTGCCGCCTGGTTGCCAGTCTACAGTTTTTATCACTGTGAGATATGTAACTACTAAACGAAGAGTGATTTATACTTCCTATTAGACATTTGAAACAAAATGTTCACCTAGAACCAGGAGCAGAACATTCTGCTCTGGTATATGAAGACCGGCCCTCTCATGTATTTAGGTCGCAGCAGATGTGAGGAGAAAAAAGCTGTGCTGACTGATGTCTGATGAGAAAAAGATGAAAGGACTGAACTTAGATGCGTCTTTGCATCCGTGCACAGAGACGCCTCAGATCTCTGAATTCCCTGCATGGAGAAGACATGTTGGCTTTTCTTTCATAACCGTGTGGTTCTCAGTCGTGCTCGTGTTATAGATCACTTAGAACAGCAGAAAGCAATCATGGCTCGCAACGTCTCAGGCTGTATGTGCTCACTTAAAATGATATAGAATAGATCAATGCAGACAATTTGGCTAGTGGGAGTGACGCTGTCTCTCAGAGGACATGCCATCAGATGATTTAAAGTTTGATCGTATCTTTCGGTCCATAACAGTTCCTGAATAAACCCTCGTTTGTGTGGGAACTATATCAGGACGAACACGAGGCAGATCAGTCACAGGTGGGTGTGGCTGGCAACAAGGTTAACGAAGGTTTTTAATACTCAGGATCTTTTATGAATGTAAGACAAAGTTCACGTATGAATATAAGACTGTCCCTATAAACCAGGCCCCTGATGGGACCCAACATAAACATTGAGATTCATCATGACGAGTTCTTTCTGTCAGGACAGAGAGTTCAGTCATGGTCACTCCTGCACACTGACATGTTGTGTCTGTTGTTTGTTCCACCAATGTGACCAGCTCTGCCCCAGAAAGCTGTGTGACAAAGCCGCTCATGAAAGGGAGCAATTTTCAGCAATTTTCACTTGATAGATGTCGAAATCTGACAGAACATCCAGACCAGCGAATCAAAGTAACCTCTTTCAACCTTCTTTGATGAAGCAGCAATATATATTTTCATTGAATACAAGAATACAGTCTCGTGCCTGTCAACGTCCGGATATCTGTTCACTTCTCAGCTTTGTCTCTGCGTATTCTACAGCTGCACATGTTCCTTTGATAGACCAATGAGACCTGCTGTTTAAATTAGGGCATCGACTCAAAGCACTGAGTTTTAATATTGCATAAAAGCAACATTACCCATGATAAACTCATAGCTTCCCAACCTCCTTCAATAACAGCTAAATCTCTCTGTCCATTCTCACGTCAGTGACTCTGCAGAAATAATGAATACATTTCATGACGGCAGAGTTGAGGGCCTGACTGCAGAATCTTTTGACGTGTCATAAAAAGGCTTTTTACGGCCCCCAGATTTCAGTGAGAGCCGGCCGAGACAAGCTATTTTCCTGATTTTACTTCCTTGCCCAAGACATCTCAAACTGAAAGGATAATGATGTCTCAAGAGACCCCGACCACAAATACAGCCACGGCAGAGCTGCACTTTCCTGTAGGTTTATCCTTTGTTAAAAATAGATCATCTGCAGGTTTGACACCTGAATGGAGGACGTCGGCACATGATTAACGATAAGGTGAATTAACATGCTGACAATAATACGCTGCAGTAGAGTGGGACTGTTGTCTGTTAAGAGACTTCGGCCTTCGTAACGCTGCCTGTGATGAGAGGGAGGTTCACTCTGCAGCTCTCTGTGTCACAGAAAGAGACGACTTAAAAAACATGTCGGCCAGATTTATGTACAGTACATAAAAGCACAGGACGAATCTGCGTCGCATCTTTTCATTCAATTTGTGCGAGTGCTATCTGTGTGTAATTAGTGTGTGATTTACTAAGGCAGCAGTTCATTACACAATCAGTGTCTGGGGCTGCCTTCTCCGTGTGCTCCCTGCACTAAGGGAGCGCTCCAGAAGTGAAGTTCAGTGTCCTCAGCAGAATGTAAAACTCACTGTAATGATCGAGTTTCAATTTTAATATCAGCCACAAGAAAGGCTTGTAAAAGTTGAGGAACTGAAAAAGCTACAGAATGACAAAAAATGTCTTTTTATCCATCTATTTATCTCCACTAAATATGGAGCTGCAGTTTCTATGCGCCAGGTATCTCACTCGCAAAACTTGGTGCTTTTTTATATCTTGTGTGAATTCGTTTCATTTACAGAACACGTTCAACTAAAAGACGACTCAGCTTGCCGTGGCTCAAGAGTGCAATCAGCATGTCTGCACTAAAACCAGTCGCCTGTGTTCTGTGTTAGAAGATGTGCAGATACTTTTTGTTTCTCTTTTCTGTAGAATTCAGGACAATTAAATTGTATTTTTTTAACAACACAATGAACTTGCACAAGCTCCATGGAAGGAGCTAATTTCCTGCGCAAAATTATCCATATGCATATCCATTAGAGAGGCCTACTTCAGTAATTACATGCAAGTCGCGCCTCAAATAACAGAAAACTTGCATTTGATAAATAACTTCATTTAGATGCACAATGCATCAGAAATGAGGGCAGAGACAAAGGAGGAGAGTAATAGATGTTTAGATAAAGACAGAACGATGTGGGAGCTTTCTGAACTGATAACTTTGTGCACCTCCAGCTTCCATCGGAACGGAATAAAAGAGCAGCCCTGAAAAACAGTTGTGAGCTTTCAGCGAGGCCTCGGAGTGGAGACAGGATGAATGAAATAATAAAGAATCTGTAATGGTGAGAAAAAAAGACGTGTTTCCATGGTAAAGCACGAGGAGAGGAGGCCTGATAGCTTTCTCGTGTTCTCAGGCCGGCTGAGAGGAATAATGTTTTGACCAGCACTCTTCCTCGGGCCGCATTAAGTGCCACTAAGTGCCATCCATCTCCACCGTAACACTCGTGCCCCAAACATTAAATGTTAATCATTTTTACTCAGGTGGACGATTTTAGATGTGTCTTACTTCGTCATAAAAAAATACAGAGAGCATCTGTCGATCGATAGATAGATAGATAGATAGATAGATAGATAGATAGATAGATAGATAGATAGATAGATAGATAGATAGATAGATAGATAGATAGATAGATAGATAGATAGATAGATAGATAGATAGATAGATAGAGAAGGGAAGGGAAACTTGAAGCTGTGTGGTGTTTTCAGGTTGCTGCTCTTCATCTCTGTGAATATGGAAATGCTCCAAAGATGAGCACATCAAAGGAGGAGCCATGTGTTCTCCACTGCAGGCAGATCTGAGCTTCTGCCTGCTAATTCGGTACCTGAAGCTCCACAGAGAGGTCTGAGCAGGCGTGTGTGTGCCGTTACATGTTCGCATGTGTGCTGGTGTTTGTTTTTCATGCATATGCATGTCTGCGGCTGTAATGATGGAGAGTGCTGGAGTTAAGTGTTGTGTTCACAGCTACCCTCAGCGAGGACAATCTGATGCATTCTACCCCTTCACATTCAGCGCCATCATCCAGAAGCACTCTCACCTGCTCTATATGCAGCAATCAGAACCTGTCCCCACGACTGAGCAGATCTCAATTAAAATCTCATCTAGAGTTTCATGTAAAGCAGCGACGAACAAAACTCTTCTGCAGATTCATGTGTTCAAAAGATGGTCTCAGTCGGATGCCGTCGGCTATGGAAACAGCTACGTGCCTTCCATTAGCATCCACATCGAACTCCCCTGAGCTTCCATCATTGCATGTTTTAAATAGTAGCTACTAAAGGAACCACATCTAATGAACCCTCTTGCTTATTATCAACCAACATGTAATCGGTCCAGCACCCATGGTAACAACACGACAAACCACTCTTGCACATCAAGTTCTTACTACAACCCTCCTTCTAAAAGCCTCTACTATATATAGTACAAATAACACAATAGTCCCTTATTACTAATTAACAAACTGTCTGCTGAAGGCGTCGGGCCGTCAGCCTGCAGGAATAAGCATCCACACTCATGGTCCTCACATGCAGGACTGTTAACACCTGATCACCTGCGCCGTGTCAGCCTGCTCCACTTCACTGACTTCTGGCAGAGAGTTTTTAGGCTTCACTCTCTTCAGTGTGAACCAGATCAAACAGATTAGCTAATATTGGCGTGCAGGGTTGACTTGTTTCTCTCAGCAGTATAATAAAGCAGATTAGGCCAATTTGCAACGCTGCCAATATTGTTGCCTTAAAGTTTTTTGTTGCTAGTAACTTTTTGGCCAATATTTAAAGGTGCAGAATGTAGTTTTGGGAAAGCATTTTAATCAGAAGAGAAAAATCTTCACTGATTGCAATTCTGAAGCAACTGAACAGAAACAAACGTGCTTAAAGGCCAACATACGGTTTGACTTTGTTAATATTTGCAGGACACTTCTGAGGCTGGCCTGTTTATGAAGAGATGAACATGCGTATATCAAATAAACATTTCTGAATTTGTATTCATAGCTCAGTAACGTTCTTAATTAGAATTGGGAGATGTCTGCATAATTACGCGAGGTTACACTTTGTTGTTTGTGTCCACTCAGTGTCGCTCATTAGCACAGCGCTGTTTATAACTGTCCTCATACATCTGTCTCTGTCTGTCTGTTTATACTGTATATATCATAGTCACTGTTTGTTCATTGTCTTCAATGTGTGCACCTTCTTCATCAAGACAAATTCCTCGTTGATGTAAAATCCTTCTTGGTAATGAATCTGTTTCTGATTTCTGATTCTGATTTCTGATACTATCTGACCCGGCATGGAAATGTCTCCCACGGACACCGACATACATCCTTGTGCCAGGTTTCAAAGGTTTGTGTCTGTAACACAGCTGTGGTCAGAGTTAGAGCGAGGTTTACTGAGGAAGCTAAGCTAAGAAAATACAGATAACTGGATGATTGAGGGAAATACACCAACAGAAGAGACATGGAGACTTCATGCTGCACTGAGCAGCAACAAACGTACTTTCATTTTCTCTCCCTCACGTCACTGACAGCAGAAATCTATCACAACAGTCCAGGACTCAGAAGTCGATGACCATCAACCATCAGCGGGTGGGAAATGATATTTGCTCAGCCTCGTTCTTAATATTATCTTTCTGTCATTCCTTCACATTTTCACTTTAAAACGTTGTAACCAAACTCGAACAGCAACATTAAATATTCTGTCTTGTTATGAAGCTCGTCAATCAATAAGTGAGTGATAGCAGAGTTTTAAAGTTTCAGACTGCTGGCTGAGTTTCCGTTTGCATTTCAATCATAGTGCTTTTGACTTTTTGAGCCTGATATGAGCTGGTTCACTGCAGCGAGGCCACATCGAATGCAGCGTTGACTGTTCAGTGGCTAAAAACTATTCCATGAATATAAAAGCAGGCCATGAATATTACCAGGAGAAAAAGAAAAACATCCCATGGTTGGTTTTAAAAGTATCCTGAATCCACCTGCGGTGTACCTGTGTCCTCAAAAATAGAAATGCTCAGACCTTCCGGGATAAGGGATCGCCTTATGAAGACTTTTATATATTTATCTCTTTGGACAAAGATAGAACTATCCGGGCTGAGATAGCAGGGAGAGTAAAAAGACTTTAGATAGGAAACAGTCTCAGGAATGTGAGCCAAATACCTACTGAGCTGAGTTAATGAGGACTATCATCACTGCTGCTGACTCACACCCTCCCAGATGTACCCAGAATCAGGACCGGCTCTGACCTCGGCACCTCCTGGTGATCGATATGACAGAACTGTAAGCGAGAGGCAGCTGTGAGCTTTGACTGTCAAACTGTCTTTAATCCACATTAAACAAAGAAGATTGACATATCTGTGCTTTCAAATTGGATCGTATACATAAATACATATAGTAGTTATTATGGGACACATGACAGATTGACAGTTTGTCAGAAATAAGCATCCCAGCACTTTGGAAGTGATGACAAGAGGCAGATAATGTGTGATGGCCTGACGGAGTCCAGTGCGCTGTAGAAGCAACAGAATCTGAAGCCTTCTGGTTCTGGTAGCCTTCGAGCTAATGCTAGTTTGGGATCAATGGAATGCAACAAGTGGCAGGTTGGATTTCAGGTTGAATTCATAAAATTGGCATGACAATATGTTCTATTGTGAAAGCCTGACCAGGGACAAAGACTGCAAATTAGCTGAAGCTAGACGTCTTATATGCATCACATTTTCCCATTTTCTGTGGCGATGTTGTATGTATGGTCCCGGTTAAATAAACATTAAAATAAATAAATAAAATCAATACCATCACCCACACTTAACAGCGGCTCCAAAGTAAAGTTCAAAGCTGTACTGTGTCCATTTTTTGTCAGTCGACGATCTATGTCTTCATTTTATGTATTATGTTCATTGCATGTTCTGGCTAGCAAGCTAATGTTAGCCAGAAACACAGTCAGCGAGTCTAAAGAGCCTCAGTTCAGCAACTGATGACAGAATTAATGGAAGTCACTTTATCATCATTTGTTTTATATACAATTATGCCATCTGCAACCAACTGTGTGGGAGTTTCTGATGCTGGCAGGGAATGCTGCTACTGTGACTTGTTTGTTGCCTCTTACTTGTTTAGCTCGAGTACTTTTTTATTTTTTATTTTATCATCCTGCAGGAATCCTGCAACACTCCACTGACAGTTAAAAAGGGGTTTAAGTGGTTATAAAAGGTCAAATCCAAATCAAAACACGTAGCTGAGTCTAAGCACGAAGCTGTTGAGTTGTGGACCTACAATTCATATTCTCCAGGTAACAAATCATACCAAGAAAAACATCGCTGACATACTTTTCTCCCAGTGCAAATGAAATGCAAAAATGACCTTCTCTAATAAAATTGTGGATCTTATTGCAATCACAATGTCTGTTAAAGTAATCACAGTATATAAATGTATGTATAATATGTATGGTACTGAATGCCGACACACAAATAACTTTTGGATCTGAACAAATGTCGTTGTCAACTGAAAAGACATTTTTTATACTTAAGAAAGTCACAAAACTAACAAGACTGTGGACGTACGTAACCCGAGAGACTCGACACCCAACAGTTGTGTTAGCGACATCATCTTGTTAGCACTCACTGAATTCTGAGCTAGCAAACAAAACTGACCAACTCTCATTTATAACATGTGCAACAAGGTGAGACTCGTTGTGATTTCACCTTATTCAGTTCAGTTTCTGTGGCGGGTCGACGGCCATGCTGGTGCAGGTGACGTAACCTGAGCGAGACGATGTCACTGAGCAGTTCTGCACCAAACTAAATGGTATTTTACCGTCGTCACCACAAACAATGACTTTCTTAACATGTAAAATCATCTTTTGAATGGACAAATTGTGTGATTTGTGGCACAGTTCAGGAGTGGGACTTTGCCTCTCTATTAGTATTAAAATAAATTCTTCTGCAGTTAATAAGGTCATAAAACTAAGAACACTAAATAAATAAATAAATTGCAGTCTGTCCCAAAATGTGGTTATGTAATGAATATCATTTAAAATGCTTGAGGTGAGCTGTGCAGAGCAGAAAACATTACCTGGCCTAAAGAACACCTGAGCAGTGCTTCCTCACTGTGACATCACTTCCTGCTGTCATGGCTACCAACAGTGGCTCACAGGCCGACACCTGAAGCTTCCACCACATCCTGGACAACCCACATGTCCTCCACTTGTATTTAAGGGATGATGTAAACAGAGTTGGACTGTGTGCAGGGGTTAATGTGTGCAGTGTGGTGATAGCCATCAGACATCACTACACATAGTAACTGTCACAATGAGTCACAAGTAGCATAGATTACTGAGAGCGAGCCCGAGGCCCTGAGAGATTCTTATGTAAGAGGTCTCATACATGAATCAAAAACGACTTCAAATGCAAATTCCCCAGCAGTGGCTGCCTTTAATTAACACAGACGAGACTTTTCAAGAGAAAATACATCTTGCTGTCAGGACGATCACCTTTACGCAGGTGTCTACACAAAGAGCTCACCACATACATCTCGACAAGGTGCAGCGTGTACTCGAGCACACTGTGAGCACTGCTTGTGCATACAATTACACACACACACACACACACACAGGCCTAACAGTGCAGGCCGGGCAGGGAGCCCTGAGGTTGCGATCAGCATGACGGTGATTGAACGTCGACTGATTTATCTGCCTCCATTTTTCAGCCTCCAGCAGCAGAAGACGAAAGCGGTGCGAGGAGCCTCGCCATCCCTCCTCCTCACTGTTCTTATCTCGCTGCTCGGGAATAATGTCCTGACAGGGACGAGAGAAGCAGCTCGACTCAACCAAACTCACATCTGCACCTCAGTGAGAGCTGAAATGGCAGACCCTCCTGTGTGTGTGTGTGTGTGTGTGTGTGTGTGTGTGTGACAAGGATCAGTCCATATGTGTTATTCTTGTCCTTATTGTGCCTTTACACTTGTGTTCTGTGATTGTCTGCCATTTTGAAATGCTTTTTTATGTGTAATACGAGGTGTGATCGAGCCTCAGCCACAGCAGCGTCTTCACGGCAGACTGTGCATCAGTTGAGAAACGAGGCTTTGCTCCTGGAATAGACTTGAGCCTTAAAGATAGCTTAGCACAGACTATATGTAGCTTAGCTTCAAGCAAATTAGCCCCCGTGCTCCTCACGCAGGCAGCCGGGCAGCCTGCTCAGTGTTCACCTGACAGAAACCATCACACACACATTTTACATTCTCAGCTTCTTTAGCTGCTCGACGCTAAAAAAATATACAAAAAAATACACGATGAGACAGAAAATGTCCAGAAACACGGAGCATGTGTCGCCGGAGATCAAACCACCGGACGCGTCGAAGCAGAATGATCATGATGATATAATAATAATAATGATCACAACAATAACCATAATGATAATAATAATAATAATAATGAGAATACTACATGTGTTATATCCACACACGGGCTGCACAGCGCTGCTCAGCCGGGCTGTGAACACCGCAGGATGATGAGCTGCTACAATAAGAAATAAAGATGGACCTCAGAACCGAGCCCGGTCCTCAGCCCGCCTCGCGCTCCGTTCTTACCTTGTCGGAAGATTCACGGCGATCAGCAGCCCGAGCAGCAGCTTCAGGGGGAGGGAAGGCTTCGCCATTGCTGTCGAGGCTAAATTTGGCGAAGCCATGATCACCGTGTTGGTTTCCTCTTCGGTGCAGATGGACGTGTCCGTCTATTTACTGTGTTTCCTCTCTACGATACATTACGCTCGGTACCGGGAGCGGGTCCTCAGATCTAGACCCGAGGCGGACGTGCGGTGGAGTCCGAATCAGACCAAATCGATGCGAAGCTGGATTTCTTATCGCGGTGCTTTTTTCTTTTTTTCGTTTCTGTCTTCCGCGTCCGTTTCCGAACCGACAGCCTGAAAACAGGGCCCCAAAAAAAAAAACCCCGGCCACGGACGGCGGAGAAGCCCCCCCCCCCTTTTTTTTAGTAACAAGCTCCGCTGATCGCTCGCAGCGGAGAGACGCAGGGAGCTCAGGCTGATGCAGATTAACACCGCGGGGTCACAGAGGAGCTGATGCACGTTGCTGCAGCGCGGATCAACACATGCGTGGCTTCAGCAGGAAGCAGGAGCGGAGAGGGGGGGGGGCTACAGGGGGGAATGGTGCTTTTATTTTTTAGTGCTAGCTCACTGTACCACGTGATGCTCAGTATCAGGTATAGTTACGAGGAAATCACACTACACATTTTGCATGATTTGGTAATTCACTTGAATAATGTGAGTCAGCAATGAAGGAGAAATCTGTGTGTGTGTGTGTGTGTGGGGGGGGGGGGGGGGGGGTGTTAGGTGTTAGGGTCCCTGATCAGGAGCAGATCAGATCAATAACTGTGTGCAGTGTTAGTGTTCACAGTGAGACTCTGTACAGGACAGGAAGTGGACGTCATGTGTCACTGGCACTTTTTCTACCTACAATGCAAACGAATAAACTCCTGTATAAGAAAATACAGAAGTGTGTGTGTGTGTGTGTCTGTGTGTGTGTGTGTGTGTGTGTGTGTGTGTGTGTGTGTGTGTGTGTGTGTGTGTGTGTGTGTGTCACTCAGTGCCACACATATCTATTCAGAATCCTAAATGAGCTCCAGGAAGGACTCCGGTCCAGTCAGCTTTCAGCACCACGGACAGCTCTGTTAGCGCTCTCCTGCATCACAGAGCACCAATCAGCAGCGAGGACAGTTTCCGGGTGTTCGCTGATACTTAAAGCGGCACTGCGTCGTTTGGGAGAAGAAATACAAATGCAGATTTTCAATATTTACAATATTAATGAGGTCATAGCACAAAATCAGAACACTGTTTTGAAGCCGGACAGGTGGCAGGGTCCGCCATATGTAAACAAAGTGAGGCAGTGTAATTTATTGAGTTTGTTTGGACATAAATAAAAAGTCTGTCACAATCATTCTCCTCTGATTACCCCACAACTACGTAATGCTCCTTTGAATGAGAGTGGTTCTAGCTCTCTGGGCCCAGTTCATTAACAGTAAATGAATGAATAAATAAAGAAACACTGGCACCCCCGAAATGGAGCTAAGGAAGTTCAGCTGAGTGTTGTACACTAATTGATTGTTCAAACCAAACAGAGGACTGCAGCCCGTGCCAGAGGATGTATTTATATATTTGGGCTGCGTTCTTTTATGATCTATGTGGTTTCAGAGTCTGCTGACATATCTTGAAACCAATCCAGGCTCGGTATCCTGAGGTTTGCATTGTCCTTTGTAAGGTGCTGTAGTACCCGTTCCAATATCCTTATGTAAGTATGCTAATGCTCCCACTTTGGTGGGGTGTAACTTATTTCCAAGGACTCCTTGAGGGGATGTTGGAGAGAGAGAAAAAAATATGTGTTCATAATCTAAAACACAAAATGGTCGCCTGTCCCACAGTGGCTCATAAATTACTTTGATACTGCTGTTACACTTCAACGTCTCCCCCCTCCCTCTCTCTATCACACACTGCTGGACCGGCAAGTTTTAAATCTCTTTAAATGCTACTTTAGGAGAGCGCATGAAGATAAATATATAGATGTATGAATAATAACACAACAGTTGGGGCTTGTTAGTGCTGCCTGCGTGTTGTGAATGACAACATGAGCAAAGTAGGTCACGTGTCCTGCAGCAGCATTGTTCTGCCTTCTGCTTTGACTAACCCAAGGACACTTCACATCTGTCAAATGTGTTTCTATTTTGTGTTTATAATGACGATAGTTTTCTACTGTGCTGCATTTTTTATATATTATATTTACTGGGAGATGTGAAGAGCTTTGTCAAATATCAACTCAGGGGGTTACAGAATGGCTAAAAACAAGAACATGTGGATGACATCAGTATGTTTTTACATGTTGTCCCCAGCCAGTAACATCTTGTTGTACACAACAAACAGAAATACATTAAGTTGATGTAATCTAAAATCAGAACTCAACAGTGTGAAGGCTGAAGGAGGGAACCGGTGAGGACTAAGAGTGGCAGGTGCAGTGACAACGAGCAGGTGTTTGCAGAGCTGTCGTCTTGTCATGGAGCATT
Organism: Diplodus puntazzo; assembly: GCA_963678695.2. NCBI lineage: Eukaryota > Metazoa > Chordata > Actinopteri > Spariformes > Sparidae > Diplodus > Diplodus puntazzo. The sequence goes on along the minus strand of OZ023167.1, from coordinate 909,243 downwards.
AACCCAAAGGCCCCTCTCAACATTTATTCCCCAAGTAAACAGGCAGTGAACACGCTGCACTATCACTTTTTACTGACCCCCGAGGCTGCAGTGCAACTGGTGCCTTCTAAACTCATCCAGCACCAAATGATAACCAGCCCTTGTCTGGTTTCTGTTTTCAGCATTAGTCATTAAAATTTGACTGTGGCAATCAACGCTGATTGCAGCTGAAGTGTGACATGCATGGAAGATGAGGTGTGTCTGATGTGAAAACAACATCATGTGTTTGTTTGTGTGAGTGAGGCTCAGTGCAGGTTAATCATCTCCAGGAAATTGACAGATGCTTCATCAGCCATGCAGAGTAAACCAGCAAAGAAGGAAGATGCTGTTTTAAATGTTATATAACTACTTTAGTCTGTTGGTTGGGTGGTTTGTCAGCAGGATTACACAAAAAACTACTGAACAGATTTCCACGAAACCCCCAAATAAACCCCAAACTATGTGGTGCAGATTCAGGTAAAGGAAAGGAACCAGAACTGTTTTCTGTTCTTCTTTAACATTGACAGATTGTCGTCATTCAACTTTGTTAGTCAATTTCTATCTATCTATCTATCTATCTATCTATCTATCTATCTATCTATCTATCTATCTATCTATCTATCTATCTATCTATCTATGACACCTGACTGTCCACTCTTTCACCTGATGACAGTTCATTTACCAAAAACACTTTCTTTGTTTCTTTGAAACGTTGAATATTCATCATTGGTATTAGTACTAAAAGCTTTCGGCTTTTCTAAATCGATGCTGTGAATTAAACTTGACTACACACCCACACACACAATCACACACAGTCCACATGAGTCGGTCCCCGGGGCCGGATATCTCTTTCTGCCCTGCAGCCATGTCACAGCAGCTGTCAGAGACTCGGCCACGCAGGTCGTGACCCCGGCGTCTGCATCAGAGATACTGGTTAGCGGTCAGAAGTATTGATCTGGCTGAGATGGAGGAGGTAATTTAGATAAATGCTGAAACGGCCACTAAGTTTAAACAGTTAATTAACCTACGTGGATGTATTTTGCTTGTGGGAGACATTCACGGTTGGTTGATAATTAGATACATGAAAGAAGGATGGCTGGAGGGATGGAGGGATGGAAGGATGGAGGGATGGAGGGATGGAAGGAGCAGGTTTTTGTTTGCTTATTTGCTGTTACAACATGTGACTAGATCTCATTCTTTTAATCTATACTGCTTAAGCTGAGCATTCATACTGATTATACAAGGCAGCCCGTTAATATCCTGACAGAACTTGCCTCTGTTTCTCTTTTTTATACTCTGTCTCACACACACACACACACACGCATGCACACGCGCACACGCACACGCACACGCACACACACACACACACACACACAAACAGAGAGAGAGAGAGATGTCAGGTTAGATCCACTTGGTTCAATAGTCACGGCACAAATTGGAGCCAAACTGGCACCTCCCCACCTCATGATGCACCTGGGCTCTCATGCACTGACCTACCTCCAGTAAGAGATTCACCGTTTTGAAAAAACACATGCATGTACCTTTACTGACAGCATTTTACAGCCTTAGCTTCACATGAAATCCAGCATCTAACTGACAATACACTAATGTTGATGTGCATGAAATGTATTGAGTACATTACAAGGCAGCATTATATGAATAACGGCAGCCTGTTACAGAGCATGCAGGGTTTTCAGTCCTCTAATCAAAAAGATTGGGTACACTGTGGGCAGTGACAGTGCTGGCATGTGAAGGCTTAGTTTACTGACACGTCTGCATATAAAAACATTGGATAATGATGTCATCTTTTATGGCACCCATTCACTCCGCAGACAGAGTGGCATGTGTGAGCCTGGCTGTGATGATATGTTGTGTCATCTTTAGATAAGAGCTGGGGGAGGTATAGTCTTCTATAATGGCATCATTGAACACACAGATGCCCAGTTCCACTATCATTCCAGTTTTACAACCCACACATATGCTGTCACAGCCCCACTCAGTTAGCATCAAGCTGTGGGAGCAGAATGAACTACTGTAAGCACTATTGGATAGGAGAGGCAAGCTGGCATTGGGACCAAAGTGATGTAACATCAGAAATCCAAAAAAAAAAACAGTGGGAGAAAAACATAAGTAACAAATTCTGAATCTTGTTTGGGAGAAGATGTCATTGTGATTCTGCACAACAACAGGAGTTAACAGGAGTGCTGACACTGGCGACGTCCAGGTGCTCCGTTCATTTAACCTCTACAATCTCTCGCTTTCCAACATGAACATGAGAAACACTCTCTGCCTGATTAATAACATTTTCAAACAACATCTGAAAAGCCATCGGACTGGATGCTAAATTGCCTCTAAACTGTCCTCCGTCCAACATGCAGTCATCGTCCTCTCCTGCTGTATAGGTCAGTTTTCTGTCTTTATTAGACCCCATTTAGAAATATTCCTTTATCTAACAGCATGTCATGCTGTGTCATTTGGTGCTCTCTGCTGATATAATGAGGGCCCCAATTAAGAGTAATATCTCTGTTACAGTTTGCTTTTACCGTCATAATGGGGTCTATACATCATGTTAACTAGAAACATAATCTGATCACAGGAACAGTGGTGGACACTCACAGGAGCGCAGAATCTTTCTGCTTTTAGGTTTTAACCTCCTTCACCCAGGATATGAACTCTATATAAACTGTATATCAGAGGAGCATTTAGGAAACTCTGTGGCCACAAACATGTATTTAACAACTGGCACATAAAACTGCACCAAAGTATGTTAATTACCTAAAGTAATATCATGTTCTTATCATTGCCTTTGATCCCAAAATCTGGAGTTACAGCTTGAGAGCCTGGAGGTTTGCAGCTAAACAACACAGCGTTATCCCTGTGGAGGACAATACACTTTAATAGGCCTTACGTGGATGCCAACAACCCCTCGCTGTGGACGGGCAGCTGCAGAGGGTGTGAACTGTTTCAGATTTGTGGGCATTTAGATCTGTCAACCTGAAGGGAGCGCAGACCGCCAAATCAATCACCTCTGAGGCATGATGGCAAGCCTAAATGGGCTGTTGCCCTCACGCCGTTTGAATTTAGCCTGGCAAACTATGTGGACTGTGTTTGGGTCGTGGGTGTATCTCACTTTAAAGACTGGCTGCAGGAAATGACTCTCTGTGTGCTAACAGGCAGGATGCATTAAATCACAGAGAGACAAATGATGTTCATATGAATCTCATATTGTTCCATATGATTTACCATGCTTGTGAAACAGAGCTGGTTTGTGATACAAAACAATTTTCCACAGGAAACAATTTCTACAGTAATCTGACTATCAGCTGATCAATATTTTCATTCCCAGTTTGCCAAATGGCATCATTTTGTCACACCACTGTACCATTTAGCATCTGTATGAGACGCGCTGGGCTTCAGCTCACTCAAATTAATCCCATGTGAAACAAAAATCCATTACACGCTTTGATCAGGTAACAGAAGAGGTCCAGGTGGACTGACAGTGACGATGATGACACAGGACTTTCAGCAAAGAGTCCAAAAGTCAGTGCTGACTTATTTTGACTTATACAACATAACTGATGTCAAAGTTACTCAGTGCAACATGTGTCATATGCATAATTAAATTAATTCAACATTCATTATGAATATAGAACAATTCAAATGATTTAAAGCTACACAATGCCTTCAACACAGCGAACATAAAGTGAATATAATAAGTAATAAATCTTTCACTCAGTCTACTCCAGTTGACAAGTGACACAAAACATTCATCAAACAAGCGAAGAAATATAAATGATATCACACGTTCCATTTCATTTTTCAGACTTGTTTCACTGAGTTGACAGAGAGTTCAGAAGGACACTGTATCTGGTGCCGTCCAAATTGTTCCGATCCAGTAAACCATCCTTTGTATGTGGATTGAACAAACCATCGGATTATTCAGACATTCAGTTTGCTCTAAGCCTGCAGCAGTCAAGCTCACTCATCTGCTTCCACGAGGCTCGCACATGCTCCTGAACGGAGTGCTTGTGAGGCTCCTGCCAGCATCTAACCTCTCCGCTGTGATTAGGGGGGAAATTTAGCTGGCTGATTTCATAGCCTCTTTATATGGTATTTGGTCTGCTTGACGTTAAGCAGGTATAATCTCCACTCCCAAAGGTAGATCACAGGGAGTTTCTGCTTTCAGCTCTGGTATTATTTCTGAGGCTTTTATGTTCTCTTCAGGGTCACGGCTTTATCAAACGCAAACCACAATTGAGCCCAAAGTCACTGATGCAGATACTACAGATTACATATGAGGGGAAAAATGCCAGAATGGAAGAATTGTGCAAGTTGCAGGCAGAATACTGCCAAGCAAGTAAAAACAGAGGGATACTGGAATATACGGAGGGTTTTTAGAATATTACTGCGTTGAACCCTGGGAATCTGTCTACTTTATTCTAAAGCTTCTTTGAAAAGGGAAAGTGTGAGAAAGCTGCAAAACAGAAATGCTTCCAAACAGATACATAGGCTACGCTTACCTGATGCAGATGCCAACATATTTGAGAAGTACATACTTACAGCATGCATCTATCTCCCTATCATCTCACAACAGCTGGCATCAAGATTAGCTCTTCCCCTGGCAGAATGCTAATGCTTGGACATTCCAGCTGCAGTGCTGCAGAGAACAAAACAAAAACACATGCATGTCCACCTGTGGCCTTCATCGCACCCTGCTGTTTCCAAAATAAAGTTGTCTTTCACAACGCTGCAAGTACTGCTGGTGCTTTCACCTTCAAGGTGGCCTCTCTGTTTGCATTTACCTTGTTTGCAGTTGAACATGTGCCAGAGGCCCACTTTGTCCACCGAGGATCTCTAATGCTCTGCCATCCCCTCATTCATCACGGGCTCCAGTTTCCAACGAAACCTCAACGCTTTGTTTGAGAATCCATATTATCTCGTCTGGCCGTTTTTTTGTCGGGAGATCATAACAGCTATAAAGGTGCATATTTACTTTGATCACAGATAATAGGAAAAGCTTTAATGCAGCCTGATGCAGGTATCAGGAAGACAGTAGCCTGCTGGCACCCGCTGGCACTACATGGACGGTCCTCAGGGAACACTTTACAATCCCATCGACCATCAGCTATAAACTCTGTGTCTCTGTCTTTAAATGGCATCCAGAGCAGCACAACAGTGGAGGAGACATTTAGTCCATTCTCTGGCCGGCACCACTATGCATTGAAAAGCCCCTTCAGATGAGAGCATGACACCTCAGTCATTAAGAAAACAGCAGGGGAATTGATTCTCAGGGCAATATATATTTTATGTGTCATTTCATAACATCGAAGGTTGTCTAATGGTGGCCACAGGCTGTGACTCACACCAGAGCACCGCCGTGTCTGTGTTACTCTGGTGGCGTCCGGGAATATGTCAACTCGATTGGATTATAACTATATATGGATGATGTGGACAGTATGATGACTGTATGAACCATATGAAAATAGGATTTGAACCAGTAGAAACTGAATCTCAAAATGTCTCCCTAACATTTACTGTGAAATACTGTTCACCATACAGTATCATCCATAAGGAAGAGAGACATAAGTGTAACTGCTTTTCTCGAGGAAACATTATTTTTACAGGGCAGAGCAACACATCACTTTCACTTTACGATGACATTCAGAAGGCCTGGAGAAGAGAAATACTCCTATTCAGCGGCGCAGTTTTATTTTTATGAATATGGAGCCTACCTCACCTAATCAGTGCAGTACATCTTCACACACCTCAGTGGTTTTTAATGCCTTTGATTTAAATTCATTGCGTAGGAAAGGGCTTTATCCAAAGCTCATCCCTCTTTTCTGTGCCTCCATCAGGACGCTTACATAACATCTTGTTCGACCCAAGGCCATAGCACTCTGTCCCTTTGTGCAAAGCCGGCATATTGGATACTCACAACAACAGTTGATAATTTACGCAGCCCTGTCGTGCTCACGGTCGAGGGGGCTTTGCATTTTGTCTGTGACTAAGCGGATGCCAACAGCCGAGGGTTGACATACTGAAATAATTCAGCCTTTAACTCCCTGGAAACACCTCACAGCGGCTCAAAGTGTAGTTGAGGGTGGAAACTTTCACATTACACATATTCATTAAACCCACTGTTCATATAGTCATATTGATCATATCAGTGCACATGTTTTTGGCTCGCTTCACTGTTTTATCCCTAAAAGTTACACGCAGAATCCGCTCCAGCATTAATCCAACATGCCAGTGCCTCTGCACCCGCCTGTATCTGTGCACCCTGAGCTGTGGCTGTAAACCTGGAAGTGCAGGTCGTCTGCCTGCCTCTACGCCTTTTATCCCTCTCCACTGAGCAGTAGGGAGTCTCTGGAAACTTGTCCCTTTCTGCTTCTCTGATCAGCATCCTTTAAAGGCCCTGGCGGGAGCTGCAGTACCAGCCTGGCTTGCTGTATGAACTCGGACAGCAAAGCTATCACCATGTGTTGAATGCCTCTACGAGTTTAAATCCTCGGGTTCCTCACGCAGAAATACCACCAGTAGAGCCGCCACAGGTAAAGCGCATTGCCTGGGTGATGTTTGGAGACACATCAAGGACAGAGCTGCAGCTTCTGAGACATGAAGGACAGGAAATCTGCCAGCAGTCACAGTCACGTCTGAGAGATGACAGTGAGAGAAACGGAAAGAGACTAACAGAGATAAATAGTTTGAGACACCAGAAGAGTTAAAAAGCAAAGAGAAGACGATGATACACAAGAAATTCAAATAAACAAAAGACCATACCTCCTGAATTATGGCACATCGCAGAGTTTTTTAGGAGTTTATAACGTATTCTGGATCAGTGGAGTGTCTTCATGCTGCCTAACCCAAGGCCGTTTGCTCCTACCCAGGGAACTGAAACATGCTTTGAGTCTAATTTAGGAGAATAAAAGGCCTCGGGCTCACACAGATGAATTTGGTGAAGATGTGGTGTGTGTGTGTGTGACTCTGCTGTGAGTGCACTCCAGTTCAGGGTGAGACCTCTGGTTCCGCTGCACAGTCTCCAGACTGTTGTAGTTCATTTGGTTGTAATTCATTCATGATTCTGAAGCTTGTTGGAGACAAATGTTCAAAACTAGCAGGCAAAACAACTGTTGTCCATAGCAGCACTGCTCTTTAAAGGTGTCATTTATAAGAACTGGTCAGAAATCAAAAGGTAGCTCCCACTACAGAGGGAAGCATGACCACTGACAATCGCTCCACCGTGCCTCTCTGCAGTAATCCCTCGTGGTGGTGACTACAGCCAAGCAGCTCCCGTCAGCTCGGGGGAGTCAGCTCTGGAAACTGGGCTCAGCCACGCCCCAGTGAACACAGCGTACACCAGACTGGGACTGAACACCAACCTCGAGACTGATGGATGGCGGTTTGAAGACAGGGGATACAGTCAGGTTTGAATGATGCGTGTTTCACAATGCGTGAACGAGTTGATTAATCTAACCCCACTTTGGTAAAACATGAGAGAAACTTGAATTTGGATGGTTCACGGTTGTATTTTTCTGTCTAGGGAGGAAAATGGACATTAGACATTTTGACATTTTGTGAGTTTACTTATTAATTACACTAAAAGCCAGGAGCTTATCTCATGCATGTCCTCTTACAGTAAGTGGTGTTACCGAACAGAGCGGGCCGGTTAAAAGTGTCTGAACAGGAGTAGGTAGAAGTAAAACTTATACATCCCAACCCCTTCTTTCACTTTTCTTCTTTTAACTCATATATTATTTCAGAAAATTCTCTAACTCATTATGAACTGTGGCCTTGAATCGAGTTAGAGATTTCTCTGAGTTTAAACATCGTACACCTCACCAATGTATGTAACAGAGGTCCAGTGTTCAGACAATGTTACATATCATATCTTTAACACTACGTACATGTATGTATCCAGCAATATAACAAACTGAATAAAAACAATGAATGAATAAAAGCATCCACCACATTGTATTTCACAGAGCTGCAGGTGAACAAATGTCCTCGTTCTTCTCTTTGTATGCTGCTGTGTAATAAGTACTGCAAAACTCATGAGACATTATTATTTCACATTCAAATCACAGTGTGCTAATTTCAGCTGAGAGCACGTATAGTATTTAAATGTGAAAGAAACACCCTAATCATTTTGGACAGTTCAATTAATATTTATGAACATGAACAAGTGAACCCCAAAGCTAAAATCCACAGAACCGCCGCTATGTGATCAGAATACGTCCCTCACCTGCCCGTCAGGGACTGAGGACTGAGCAGTCCCACTCGGTAGAATTACTGTTAGCTCTGTTACACCCAGATTGCTTTTTATTTCATAAAAGTGCTCTGAACCAAAACATGTGCCTATATCACCAGAAAATAGCCTTGAGCACTGTCACACTATTCAGAACGTTGGCCCATCCACAGCAAATGGAAGAGCTCCAGGAGCTGTCGCCTGATGCTTCAGAGATTCGCCCTCACTCTCTCATGAGCGACTTCCAGAGAGAGTCTCGTGTTTGCAGACTGAATGAGACAAGGTCATACGGATATAATGTAGACTCTGAATTAATCAGCGTTTCATTGGCTGCAGGAATGTTTCTGAATGATGCAGAGGGTGTTGAAGCATTCAGAGTTAGATTATGATAACTGACTGCTAACGTCAAAGTGACAGGGTGCAAATGAAAGAGAGGAAGGAAGAAAGATAAACTTATGTTGAGATTGTTAACTATTTTAATACGAAAACATCATGAAGGAATATTTCAATGTCCTGGCTGAAGAAAGACTGTGTGTGTGGTGTGTGTGTGTGGTGGGTGTGTGTGGTGTGTGTGTGGTGTGTGTGTGTGGTGTGTGTGTGTGGTGTGTGTGTGGTGTGTGTGTGGTGTGTGTGTGGTGTGTGTGTGTGGTGTGTGTGTGGTGTGTGTGTGGTGTGTGTGTGGTGTGTGTGTGGTGGGTGTGTGTGGTGTGTGTGTGGTGTGTGTGTGTGGTGTGTGTGTGTGGTGTGTGTGTGGTGTGTGTGTGGTGTGTGTGTGTGGTGTGTGTGTGGTGGTGTGTGTGGTGTGTGTGTGGTGTGTGTGTGTGGTGTGTGTGTGTGGTGTGTGTGTGGTGTGTGTGTGGTGGGTGTGTGTGGTGTGTGTGTGTGGTGTGTGTGTGGTGTGTGTGTGTGGTGTGTGTGTGGTGTGTGTGTGTGGTGGGTGTGTGTGGTGTGTGTGTGGTGTGTGTGTGGTGTGTGTGTGTGTGGTGGGTGTGTGTGGTGTGTGTGTGGTGGCAGGGAGTGATTGATATTTAAAATTTTGATTTCTGGGTGAAGTTAAAAAAGACATCTAACCAAAGAATGGGACTCGGAGCTCAGAGGAGGAACACGAGTCCACTCCTGTTGATGTTCTACACTGAAGTTGATGAGATTCAGTGTCCATTTATATTTGAAAGATTTTCAATTATGCAGTGCAGCCCTTTGATAGGCACTATGTAAAGGTCAATTTGGGCTTCACACATTGGAGGTTTGAGTAATTCATTTGCTGTGGCACAGTCATTTTTCTTACTTGCAGCAGAGTGAATGAGGACTGATGTGTTCTGCCTGCAGTGTGCTGTACATTTTGATTTGGGCACTTGTGTGTTAATATGAGTTCCTGAATTATGCATTAGGACTTATTAACAAACTTTTATTGAGTTGAAATTAAGTTCTATTGAGGATTATTTTACACTAAATGTTATCATCTACTAAAGTCTCATGCTTGAGTTGTATGGTGATGGCTGAGCAAGTCCACTGAGATACAAGTGATTCTGTTACGGTGGTTTTTTTCTAAGGACTGGAGGCAGGAAGTCAGCGAGTTAAGGATTCTAGTCTGCAGTTGAGTTTTCAAAGAGAAATCTGGATGAGATGACCAGGCTGGCAGGGCTAACTGGAGACATGGAGACAACGTGGAGCCACTCAGGTGAGCAGGAAGCAGATCAGAAAGGTGCAGGAGGTTCTGCAAACGAGCAAACCAAAGACACGAGCATAAGCACAAGAGCAATCTCAGTGTGGTCACCACACGCGCCGGAACAATCTGGGCCGGAGCAGCGGAGAGACCAGAGTGATATACCTGGAGGATGATGAGCTGATGAGGGACAGGTGTGCCTCTCTGCTGCCGCAAACACCGCTGCCACGCCCACAGACACGCCCACGCAAACACACACAGACACGCCCCCCCCCCCCCCCCACCACACACACACACACACCCACACACACGCCCACAGACACGCCCACAGGGAGAGGAGCAGGTGAGGGAGGGGGAACAGCCAGCAACACGTGACCTATAAAGAATTTTCTGTATCTTGTTGATCGTTTTTAGTCGTTTGCGATTCCCAAACTCGTCTCATGTTTCAGCGGTCCTATAAACATCATGCTGACTTTGTGAAACATGCTCATCCTTCTCAGCCTCCACTGAGAGTAACTGAGACACTGAGGATCCGAGGCACAATCAGCAAATCCTTCCTTAATAAAGACAGGTAATAATATCATCATCGTCATCATCATCATCATCATCACATCATCATCATCATCATAACAACCACCACTGCCAACCTAGTCATCATTGTTGATTCTGCTTCATTATACTTCAGTTAAACTCATCAGAACAGTGTTGCTGACAGCGTCCTCAATGTGTTTATTGCATCATCAACATTTTAACCATCATCATTCGTTTCATACTTCCTCTCTGATTCTGCACGTCCTCCTCTCAGATGGATGTGGCAGGATGAACGAGCGTTCAGGGGGATGGTAGTCGGATGTAGTTTTTTTTTCTAATGTGAGAACAATTACCTGGATGCATGATTTGATTTAGAGCAGAGAGGCAGCCACATCCTGTGAAGCATAATGGATTCAGCTAAGTAACTTCTTGATGCCTTTTCTGGAGAGCATTCAAAACCTCTATTGGATTTTTTTTTCTTCCTCACTTGCTCTCACCCCCGCCTTTCCTCTGCCACTAACATTCCCTCAGTCATCCCTCACCCTGTATCTCTTCCTCTGTCTCAGCTGTCCCTCGCTCCTCTTCTGCCTCCCTGGCTGTCTCTGGTCTCACGAAGGCAGTCGGGTCGAATATGAAACTGGCCTCGACGGCTGCAAGACATCGTGCAAGTGTCACTGGAGAGGCAAGAGAGAAAGGGTAGATGAGATAATGGCTGTCTCGCTATGCCCTGCCAGTGGTCTATCTGATCTTCTGTCAGTCAGATGCTAACCTGGCATGGACCCTCACTTCAGCTCCAGTGCATAAAGTACTGTACCTTAACAATAGCATACAATAGCTCTCAGGTTGTGGACTTGAATGCATTTGGTTCAGTAACTGACTCTCAGTCAGAACCGACAACCACGACCAACGAGACAGCCAAAAGGTTAAAAAAAAGGAATAGCATGACAAGGCAGCTGGAGCACGACAGCCGGCTGGCAAAACAGACAATTTAAAAGAGAGCAGTGCCTCAAGGGAAGGGTTAAGAGGTGTTTCACTTCTTCTCTATTGATTTCATGCACTTCTGCCAAGACTGCAATGACCATAACTCCAAGTTCATTCAGTTAAGTTTAAGTGATTTCTTCTTCTCTTCACACAATTCTCTAGGAGGTTTGCCGAACACTTGCACAAGTGCAGAGAGTTCATTCTTGTTCCCTGTGAAGGAAAAGAAAATGCTTCAGTTATTTTGGTGAATTAACAGTTAGACGACATGCAGAGGTGAAGTGAAAGTGAAAGCACATGTCCTGTAATCAGCTGCTGTAGCGGACCCACCTGCAGCTGTGCTGTGGGAGTGTGACTGACAGGCAGTGTGTGCAGCAGAAAACACACTGACTTAACATTTTGTTCTCAATAAACTCACTTTTGAATATCTGCAGGCAGTAGGTGAAGGTCTTTTGGGATTACGCATCACTACTTGTCACTTTGATCATGAAGCACTCTTTACTGACTGTTTGAGCTAGAATTTAGTTTATAATTGAATATACAGTTTAGAGAATATTATTTATCCAAGATGAAAGTGACAGAGCGGCAGGACTGTGAGATAAAGGTGCAAATACAAAAACCATCTGCTGCTTCAGCACCACGGACAGCGACGCGCCGGCTCCTGATGTCGGGAGGACGGCATGTTGACAAGAAGGACGGCGTTCCTCTCAGACTGTCTCCTGATGGTCTGAGAAGGAACTGTGTTGTGGTGTTGAAGCAGCAGGGACAGTTTGCTATACCATAATTCATCCAACGCACATAATAAGTAGTTAAGACCATTTTTAAATGACATGACTGAGCAGAAGATAAACCGAGGAGCTTTTACATTTTTGAGTAAAACATAGAGGGAAAGTTTGGTTGTTGTTCTTAAAAATGTGTTTCCTGCTCTCAGAATTAGCAATCAAGAGACTCACATTTAGAGCAAATAATAAAAAGACTTTCTGAATGTGAGGAACAAAGAAAACAATAAGACGCTGCAGGAAAATATGGTTCTGTGGCCTTTATGGACCATAAACTGAATCTATCACCTTCAGTGGAAGTTAAGTGGCACTTTGAATTAATAAAAATCTGATTACGATGACGCACACACATCTGTTGAGACATTTGGCTGCCCGGCGTATTTATAAAAACACAATTTGCTTTTGTTTGCCTAATTGAATCTCAGTCGGAGGGAGCCTTTCGTCTCAGAACAAAACAACTTATGAAAAATTCAAATGTAAGAATTTTATGAGTTTGGCTTGGAGACATAATTTGGAACAGAAAAAGCAGCAGAGGGCTGGAGGCTGCCGCAGAAAGAAGGGGAGAGAGAAAGATTTGTCAGTGGTCAGGTTTGGAATACAAAGATGATTTATTTACTGCTAAAAAATCTCCCTCAAACATGTGGCCGGTCTCAGAATGAGTAATAGCTTTCAAGACATGTCGCGGCCCGGCTAAGCTACGTGTTAATAATGCAGCAGAAAATGAACCTTCACATCTTCTCAAACTGCCACCGTCATCAAGGCATCTGCTTTTATTGTGATTTCACCTCATGACTAACATGAAGCCACAACAGAAACAGGAAACTGGAGAAGCTGTTTCTAAATGAAATGATACAGTGTATTTCAGTTATGGGTCGCAGTGCATATAGTCTTATTTTTCTTTTTATTTTGTTGTTTTTAAACTCATCTCATCTTATCTTTGTTATAATTTGGCAAACGAGGTGAGGCATCACAGGAGAAGACAGAAGGACCTGACAAAGACATGAGGGAGAACAAAGACTAGATGCAGCACACTAACGAGGGATCAGGTACAGGTGGGGAGAGGAGGGAAAAACACCTGAGGTCACATTTTCAAAATAAAACAGGAAACAAGAGATCATGAATCATGAACCTTTTCTCATCTTAATGTCACATAGTTACACAACATGTCTCTTTCGATGGTCTGGAGAGATTTAAACTCATTATTCGCTCACAGATGACATTGCTGCAGGTCGACATCATCTGTCAGATGGATATTAATACGTTTAAAGTCCAAGTAAGCATAAAGACATTCCCTATGTCTGATCTAGCGTGGATTTGATTTTACCACACTTGTACATAACTTTGAACAAAAGCCAGTTAAAGAAATGTTAATGAAAATGGAGCAGGTAGCTGGAAAATTATGAAAAATAGAAGCTTTTCTGTATTTCTGACCTCAAAACAAAAGCGATTAAACTGATGAATCTTTGAAAGGGAAAGTTGTCCCACTGTTACATAAAATCCAGAGTAGAGGTAGGAGAAGTCGTCTGCCTTCATTCATCTGTTATCATCTCGATATTTAAGACTTTTTTGTTTAACCACCGCTCGGTAATCTTCTGTGGTTCAATCTTTGTACATGTTAATATGGGTATCAGCTGTCAGGCTCT